>ML813957.1:81774-121784 GCA_009831015.1 Picea engelmannii
AACACATCAGCAAAACAAAAACTACAGTTGGCTGTTATAAAACAGCAGAAATTAAAATTTATGACAGCAGAAAACTTAGTGTCTTAGCTTGGTCAAAGACAGACCAAGAAGACTGCTGATAGGACCTGGAAATTTCTACACAAACAAGTAAATCAACAAAGTGTTTGATGAAATTCCACAACCAGAAAAAGTTTAAAAAGACACCCAAAACCGTGATGTTCCTGGCATATTGGCTTGGGAACATTACAGTGGTATCAGAGCTTAAACTCCTACCAGCCTGAGGGTCTTCCATAAGAAGAGATGGATATTAGGGACTTTGCTAGAGAGACTGTACGTTGTGAATGGGAATACTGCACCCTTAGTGAGAGATTTTAGGGCAGTAACATTCCAACAATGTTTATCTATAAACAACCCTACGTGGAGCAAAGATGAGGTCATAAATTGGGCGGACAGAATAGAGAAAAATAGAGCCATTAGGAGAGAGATAAAAATGAACCCTACACCCACTAGGTGCATGCAACTTTGCTACAGTTGCAAGGTACCTTGGGAACCGGATCATAGGTGTATTGGTAAGGGTAAGAAGCATATTATTGAGGTACACTATGACAGTGATGATGAGGTGTGTGAGGACACAGAGCTAGAGTTAGATGCTTCTTTGGAGTAGTGCGATGAAGCTAGTGACTCTTGCACAAAGGCTGGTGATTCTGACATGCTTGAGGAGGATAGTGACTCTTGCACACTTGTAGATACTAGTGATTATGGCATGCTTGGGGAGGATGGTGACCCTTGTGTAGTGAATAGACAGTCAGAGGAACAGGATGACAACACTTGCGTTTCAACAGACATATCACATGATGTTGATCACCCTACACCTTAGCAGAGTGGAGATACTAGTGGGGATTCACACGTGTTAGCATCGAGAGATGATGAGCGTCCTATGAGGGCCGTGACACATTTGTCATCCTTTCAGGCACCCACGATAGCCACATCACATGAGGACATCAATGGTATGTCATATATGATGGAGGAGCCTTGGGTGAGAGATGCACATGTAGATCCACAGACCTAGGAGGAGATACAGGACGTGCAGACAATTGACCTCACACATACAGATCAACATGAGGAGATTGAGTCACAACTTTTGGAGACTCCATTAGTTGAGCAAATTGTGGAGATTGACAGGTTGATGGGGCACTTACTTCCAGGATCGACCTGCATTGATGAGGATGCACTCTTTATTAGCCAGGATGATCATAGCACGTGTCTGGACACATCTATATGGGATCCAGGCGTAATTGATAGTAGTAGGGTGATTGCACAGGAGGATACAACTGCTCATACAGGATACAATATGATTTAGAGGGAGATAGCATCTAGTGATGAGGACTAGTGGCATACATGAGGACCTAGTGGCACAGTAGACAGTGGGCAATTCAACACTTCATCTTTTGCAGAGAGTGTTGTTGGGGATTCCAGTGTTGGCACTAGCAGTGAGAGATATGAGGTGGCACCCTAGCATGACTATGACCAAGAGTCACATTACTTGATAGGACAGTTGAGAGTCAGTGAGGATATGATCATGGCAACCATCGGGTGCATTGATGACATGCATGCATTGGTAACAGATTACTGTTGGGGGACATCAGTGGCACATGGTAGTTTGGATGAGGGATTTCCCATGGATGACTTTCATACTCTTAGGGAGAGAGTATCTGTGATGAGGATTGACTACCAACAGTTGTTGACAGACAGGGACTACCTGTTGAGGATTGGCGTGATGTATCAAGAGGCTCTGAGGGAGCAGGAGTCAGAGGTGGACAAACTCACTCGGGAGTTGGAGAGCACTCGAGGATTCTTGAGCGGCACACAGACAACCCTTCAAGAATCAGAGTCTAGATCAGAGGAGCCTCTTGAGGAGATTTGTCAGAGATCCACTTCATCTTTCTCTATGGATACTCAGATATGTCAGTCAGTCACATTGCCAGAGGATGTTGGTGGTCTAGCAGAGGAGCACCAGTTGATAGAGGACACTTCCATTTGGGTTCCGAGAGTGGTTGACCTTCAGGTAGAGGTTGATCCAGTAGTACGCCCAGGATCTATGGTGCAACAAGAGTATACATGAGATGACACGAGTATGCCAGGGCATACAGTTATGAGTGATAGTTCACAGAGATAGGCCGAGATATGCAGTTAGTTTCAGATGGATGTATTGGATTACAGGGAGGATACACACTTAGGGGAGTATGCAGATGTCACTCCTTTGCAACAACACATAGTTATGAGATCTCACCTTCACCATTTCTACGACTTGAACAAAGTGTCGTAGAAGAGAGTGATGTGTGGCTCGAATAATGTACCACACGAGAGAATGACGTTGAAAAATGTTGAACATACACAAGAGAGTAATGTATGTAGTGACAATGGGGATGAACAAGTGATGGCCTTGAGACTAGAGGAGGTAAGAGAGGTCAATAGATAGGAAATTCAACTACAACCAATATTTTGTGTATGTGATTGGGAGGTTATTAGAGTACGTCAAAGAAGTTTGCATAGAGTAGGAATTATCTTTTTGTATGTAGAGGAGATCCTCATAACACATGTAGATTTGGTTATTGCCTTATTGGAGACAAGAGCATAAGTGATATGCCAAGAACAAGGTCCAAACTAAAGAAGAAAATATGAGGATAGTTTAGGCATCTACACATTTCACAACAAGAGTATTATCATTACGAGACGATATTGGAGAGTGCCCTTTCCAAGTGTAGCTATGAGGAACTAAGAGGATTGGTTAGGAGAAGAGATAGAGAATGACACAAAGGTAACACCACTCCTGTGTTATAGAAAAAGAAGAGATATTACTTAGAATGCTACTACCAACATAGTTGTAGGGGCATACACATCCAACATACAAATCAACTAGTGTTAAAGCCTCTCTAAGTCAACCAAAATTCATAATCGCTTCGATTGTGGAGAAACACGAACTGCACATCTTAACTCGAAGAACAACAAGGATACCATTAGGCATTGTAACAATTGTGAGTGTAGCAAATGGAAATGGTGATGCGTCATATTGGTTGCAAACCTTCCCAAATTCCTTACTTGACATGACACATGATTGTTACAAAGATTATCATAATTTAAAATTGCGTACACATGTGAGTTTATATTGTTGAGAGATAACAGTGAAATTGTAGATGAAATATTCAAACCTCAAACAAGAGAAGAGGTAGAGCATCCATTTCCACACGCTAAAAGTAAAGGCATCGATAGTAAACACAATTCACAAATGGGTCACTGAAAAGGGTGGTTGTTGAAACACAAGAATATAATCAAAATCAAACCACCTACGTTGTGTGAAGAAGCTTTGACTAGAACATTGAAGCTAGAAAGTGAATATTGTGGGAAAGTATTTGTTGTAGAAAGAGAAGGGCATGTAAGGTCGACTGCAATATCACCAATAGAATATAGCAAACAATTAACAACAATTAAAGCTCTACCTAAAATGATTGATGCATTGAAGGATCAAATGGTAAAAATAGTGAAAAAATATCTCATCTTACAAAGAAATACAAAAGAGACGTGGTGCAACAAATGTCGAAGGGAAGGGCACATTGAATCAAAATGCACCGAAGAAGTATTTTCGTCACATGTATAGTAGACAATCATCATATCACTAATTATAGAAATAATCTACATAATGAAAAGGGTTAGCAAGTTAACTTTGTGGGAGAAGGTAGTAGCAAGAAAGAGGGCAAGCAAATAAGGACAATGAAAAATAATTGGAAAAAAAACATGCACAACTATTCAAATTTGTTGTTATAAAAAAGGTGTTGAGGTATGCCCAATAGTGCAAGGTTACAAATGTGGGAATTTCAGACATTTTAGCAGATATTGCATGGAGGCAAGACCCATGTTAATCTTAGAATTGTTGGTCGAGAGACCACGACAACAATAATTGTCCATGAAACAAATATATACATGTAAACTATATTGAATAAGAGACATACATTATAGAAACAAGAGCACATGCAAAGATGACCCAATACCTAGACCCAATGATTGAGAAAGTGAGCTTCAAGGAAGTAAATAAGGCAATAAAAGAGGCACAAGAGGACAAATGAAGTAAAAGATACCCTTGGGAAGGACATACAAGTAACTGAACAATAGATTGGAGAAGGAAAGTTAAAATAATTGAAGATAATAACGGATCAATGACAGGTTAGTACAATGAGTACTGTGAATGGAGACATGAGTGAAGATGGCAACAATAATTACGATCTGTTGAATACAACAAATTTACTGGTAGATCAAATCAGTGGATTGGTTTAAGACAATAAACTCAAATTATATCCAATGGCTACCATCATTGTAGAATACGTGGAGACAAGGTAACCAATAATAGGAGGCAAATGGCGCACAACTTCTTAATAGAGGGTAGGGTTACCAATTAGGTCACAAAAGAGATGACAAACCAATTGAGATTACAATGATGGTTGATGACCATACTATGATACATATATTAAGTGATCATAGATAAGGGGTGAACATCTTGCTAGTTTGCAGACAAGAATGGCAAACCAAGGTATAGTTAACCCAAAAGGAATATTTGATGGCCGAAGATAATTATATGGTATTTGAAAGGTTCCCCATGGACATTGTGGTTATTTTGATGAATTGAGGAGCCCCTACGGTCTACCTACCACCCACTCTCAAAAGCCGCTACTTTGATGAATGAGGAGCCCCTACCTACTATGTGCTATTGGGAAAAGCATGGCTAAGGAAAGGAAAAACATCTTCAAGATGGGGAAGAGTCACTTTGATGATCAAACAAGATGGGAAATCAATATTAATTGATTTGAAAAAAGATAATATAAGTGAAGAAATACTAACATCGAGTACAAGTACAACGATGTCAGATGAATAAACTTAGTTGGAATACGAGGTCTTTAGTTGAGACTCGAAACTATAAACTAAAAGAAGGGGTATATTTGAAGAGTTCAAAAGATGGTGATAATTTAGACAACATATTATTGCATTGGAAAAAAGAAGGGAATGCCTTTTTCTTACCATCTCGTCTTTGTACAAGTATGGAGGACTTGGACATGAGGATGAGAGGAATGTTGGTGAAGAAGGGTGTAAGGGGAATTAACTTCCATATCAAAGGGAGAGTGATAATTATAAGGATGATGCATTGGGTTAGATAGAGAGAATCAAGGTTTGGATGTTGTTAGAGAGAAGGTGTTTGCACCAACCATTGAACAAGTAGAGGAAATGTGTTTTGTAGAGATGTATGCACTGTTGGCACAGGAAGAGGAAACATGTTATGGATTTGCGAAGAACATGCATTTGCACACAAGTATGTACACAATTGAATTCTAATAAAATGATTGATTTTCAATAATGTGATGATTTTATAATGTGACGAGTCACTTTGTAACTCATGACTTCTCATTAAATACATCGATTCTTTGTATTTAATTACTGTTTTGTTTTATTTTATTTCAATATAAGTTCTAATATTATATAATTAGGTAGTATATAAGTCCTCCCTTGTACAAATACTATGGCCTCAAAGCATGAGTAAGGATGGGTGGCATACGATGAATGCTTAATCTTCCCATGATGCCTTGTTGATCAGGGGATCAAATTTTGCTCAATTTTCAAAGTGCTCAGAATGCGACGAAAACAGTGCCATTGCGTCCGTCTCGTCTTCCTGATTCCGGCGGTATATTTACTTTCGCAAACGGAGTCCGTATGGAGGAGATATCGCGATCTGTCCGCCAAGCCAAACAGGCAAAAATTTGGGATGCTGACTGTACCTGTCCGTACAGTCCGTACGGCCACGTGGCAGGGCCGTACCATCATGATGACGTGGCAGAGGGAAGACATGGCGCATTTGTATTGGTTGATTGTTGTCCAATTGAAGGTTGACATGTGTTCGGTTGGACGCGAATAATAAAGAGACACGTGGCCCAATCCTTGGGTGCCACGTGTCCCCCTCATAGTTTGGTTATATGTAAAAGTTTATGGGAGTCCGCGGGGTTCGACCCTCGGACCTCCCCCATTGTAAAGCCTTGACACATATCCGCTAGCCAATATTCCCGCCAATGTTCCTTGTCATATGGGTTGGCGCCTTTGCATTTAAGTTTGGTTGTAAGCGTTGAATGAAAAGGGGGCGGGCCGGGGCTAAGCCCCGACCCATGGTTCCATAGCATAACACATGTAACCGTGTGTTTGTATTACCCGCGCGCTAATCCATATATTATATATGTAATAAATGGTGCGGTTGTAATGTTTATGTGCACGGATGAATGTTATAACAAAACCAAAGTTTAAAACTATGTATTGGTATATGCGCGGGGTTGGAATAACCCGTGGTTTGGTCGGTGTAATAACCGCGCGGGAGTTTTAAAACGGATTAACCACTTTCTACGCCCAACCTTTGGTCCCATGGCCATATGACCGAATGTCGAGGCGGTTAGGGGCTGGAGGTGCCTTAACCGTCCTACGGTTTGTACCGGTGCGCGGTTATGCACGGGACTGGGTTCTTTACGCTTAAATGAGCGTGTGTGCCAGGTTTGAAGCACAAGGGTGCGATTTGTAGAACCAGAGACAACAAAGTTGAAGGGGAAGACTTCAAGGAGGCTATCTTCATTTTTCGACCGTTTCAGGTGCCGAAAGAGCCCAGACAGGGGTTTTGGGACGCTGCAGAGCCATTGGAGCAGTCGGTTTGTCATTTTGAGCATTGTAAGGCATGTTTTTGAGCACTTTGAGCAATTTAATAATAAATGATCCATTGGAAGCTGGACCAGGAGATGTAGCCCGGAGAGGGGTGAACTCCTTTATCAAGTTGCTGTGTTTATGTGCTGATGTTCAATGTTTATGCTGCTGTCTATGAGTATTTTGCATAAGTAATCCTTAGTTTATGTGTTGCAAATTGATCTTGTTGCTTTAAACACATAACATTTCACTTGCAATAATTATTCAAGTTTTTCAAGTCTTCTTCATTTTTAGATCACTTGTATGCTAGTGAATGCTTCCATTTGATCAAGTATCCATGACATGTCTTCATTGTAGTGCCTCGGTCTTAGTTGAAATGATCCCTTTTGGATCTAATACAAGTTTTCCTTATTCATCCATTTATGGAATTCCGTTTGAATGTAGCAATGGTCTCTTTATTTCTTCTTACGCTTGAAACACATTATGGATTTTAAGTATTTGGAGGACATCTAAAGCATAAGCGACTTTGCTTAGCTTCTTCTTTAGTTGATAAGTATTAAGGACCATAGAAAATTGGGGGTGAATTTATTCTTTCCTCCTTGTTTAAGTGATAGTTTTTATAGGGTTATAACTGCACAAACACCAAGTTGCACTCTTCAAATTCTTGTTTAGATTAGTGGCAATCTTCTTGCCGCTTCACCATGCTCTTAGCATTTTCTATGTTTTCCTTATTTGGACTACTTTCTAAAATTCATCTATAAAAGCTCTAACCAATGGAATCCTAACATCTAATTCCTCTTAGGGCACTAATCCTATTGGGCTAGCTCTTGGATAAACTCTTTGATGGATCTAGTGGTCCCATGACAAACACGAACAGTGTGTCAGCCATGGGTGAAGTAAAAGCAAATGGTCGAGTCTCTCTCCTAGTCATTTAACAAAATGGAAGCCAATATGTCTTCCCTCTTTGCACAAGTTGGCCTTTGTTTTTATTAGATTGCAAAGTTGAAGGGTAAGCTAGAGGAGGGTGACTATATCTTTTGGACCATTTTCACAATCTAATGCCTTGCCTCCTAAAGTTGATCTGAATAAGTTTGATGGGTAAGATTTGATTGGTTGGGTTGACCAAATGGAGCACTACTTTTCCCTTCATGCCATAGAAGATGACCTATTGAAACTTCAAATAGGTGTCCTCTATTTGGATAGGAATGTTGGCAATGGTGGAAGTGGCATAAGAATGCATCTCTAGGGGTCACTACATGGAGGAAGTTTGTGAAAAGCCTTGTTTGCGTGCTTTATTAGAATACAATTATTTTGGACTAGTGTACCAAATTGCACCAAATCGGTATGGTGGAAGACTATATTTATGCTTTCAAATGTTTAGAGTATTCTGGAGAGAGTAGTGCAGCAACTGTCGTGGAGTATTCTCAGTCTTTCTAATATTTCTCTTGTATGCTTCTCTTGGTGTAAGGTATGGTATCTTTGTATGGTTATTGTGCTGTTGTTGCAACAATTTTGTGGCTAGGGTTTATCTGTTGGTTCTGGAGTAGGCTTGCCGGAATTATTCTAAGTAAAGATTAGTGTGCTCAGGGGTGGCATATGTGAATGCCTATGGTTGGGTGACAATGAAGTGACATTGTCTATGGTTAAACGAGCATACCAAAATTTCAACAATAGTTAGGGTTGTCCACTACAAACCCTAGCAAATCCACCTAGTGCCTTACAAGCTTCAAGATAGTTCAATGGGAAGATACTCCAGTAGTAATATTCCAAGAGCTTTGAAGAAGGGACATGTTCAAGAAAATAGAAAGAGAGTGCATTGCCAACACTAGAGAAGCACAACTACACTTACAATCATTCATAAACAAAATCCATAAAGATTAAGAGAGATCACTTACTTAAGAAATCAATTTCTTCCACAAAACGCTAGATCCAAGAACGTCCATGAATTTGCAAAGCATCCACAATACATTGCCCTCGAAGGTGCTCTAGTTATCCATCCATAGAAAAAAATAGAAGTCATAGTAGACAAGTAGTGTTCTCCACAAGTTCTAGCGATGCGTTACAAATGAGAGGTGCTTCTATATTTATATGAGAGTTCTAGCTCCCTTCTCGTTACAATAATAATATTTTCCTAGCTTTTATCATAAGAAAATAAAAAAATTCCTTTATTTCCTCTACTAGCCCTAGAGATAAGGTAAAAATTCATAAAATATCCATGATACAAGAGTGGATGAGTCAAAAGATCCCTAATGATGCTCTCAAAATCAAGTGAAAAGTCATCAGTGCCAAATCGTCCTCCTCAAATGTATGAACAAATCACATGTGTGGCATGTGTAGGCTCCCAAGAGTGGACAACTTGCTCAAATCATGTGAAAAGGCATGAAAATGGGCTCAAAAGTAAAACGTTTCCTCCAAAGGGTGCAATGTTTCATCCAATAGGTGCAACGTCCTCTCTAGAAAGGTGAAACGACCTCCAAAAGGGGCCCAACGTCCTCCAAAAGAGGCCCAACGTCCTAAAAAAGAAGTGGAATGGCCTCCATCAAGCATGCAAGTGGACTTCTCAACGTCCTCCAAAGGAAAAAGGCTCAATCCAAGTCATCTCCATGCAAAGTACATCGTCCAAAGTAAGGCCCAAGTGACCCAAAGTAGTTGTCAATCCGGGGGCATGTACACAAGTCCAATGCAACATAAAAAGTGAGTCACGTCAAATGTAAATTCCATTAGGTAGATCACGTTAGGTATCATCTTCTAACTTAACAATACCTCATAGAGTTCATACACTTTTCCAAGTTTAGGTATGATGGGGGCATCATTAACCCATATTACATGTGTCAACACCCAAAAAGAGAAGTAGTTCCAAGAAAGCCCATCAAGGAACATGTGTAGTGAAAGATGGTATGGTTTGGAAGGTAACCTCATGAGTTGAGTTGCACATGCATGTGAGGTTGTTTAAGATATTCATCCACATGAGTACCTTTGAAATATGGGGGAGCATTTATGCATTGAGTTACCCTTTCCTTGGCACTATGTCTTACCTCCCCTTATTTGCCTTTTTTTCTTTATCTCACCTTTTTTGGCTTGACTTTTCTTTTATTTCATTTAGTCCTTTTTTAGATATGCATTTTATTGTATAGGACTTGGGTAATGGCTTCATAGCGAGGGGGCATTGCTCATGCTTTATTTCCTTTGGTTTTTGACATTTATTTTTTCTCTTCTTTTTTTATTTGCTCTTCACCTCAAGCTTATAGCTCTTTTGGGGTGAGGTTCTTCTCATGGGACTATGAAGCACAAACCTTTTTTGTGACATATGACAACCAACTTGTGAGCGGACAACAAAAATCGGGAAGGATGGAGAGTGTTAAGTATCGATTGGGATATGGACACACTATTCCTCTCAAAGCCCCCCAGTAGTACGATTCAACACATGAGTGACAACACTTATCTAGAAGATGATGATGATCACCAAGGTGAAACAAGGAAAAAGGCACAAATTTAGAGCATCATGATCCTTTATCCAATTCAACCAATGATCACCACTTTCATGACAAGTACATAAGGCATTAACACTCAATATGAGGCTACAAAATAGAGTACCTCATGTATGTAAAGCACCATAATCATCAAATGTGAGTGAGCTGAGCAATTGTGGGAAGCATCTTCAGTGAGCCGTGTGTGGAGAACCATGGATCTTGTCTATGGTATTGCTGTCTGTGACAAGGATCACATGAGAAAAATCTTCCCTAGTTACCCCTCAATGTTAGGGGGTAACATACCCTATACTATCCTCAAACATAGTTGTTCTAAGCTCCACCTAGTATTTTATGTGTCTTGCATGAAGAAAGTGCTTGGGTCTGGTTACCCCCTCATATTGCATGAGGGAAATTTTTGTGATTTTCATCACATGGTAGGATTCTCAAGATTCTCAGGAGATCCATTGCTGCTTTGTGATGGATTGTCATGACTTGGTTCTCTCTTCATGATTGCATATATTTGGTTGATGGAGCTTTGGGGTTATGAGTTTATGGCTTCACTTGATACTTTGATTGATAGTTGGAAGATGCTCTTTGGTGTCATGATATATCATTGGTGGATGGTTCATCCCAAATCTCATACATCTTGCTTGTGGAACACCCTAATAATTATTTATGGATCAAGAGTGACATTGTGTGATCCTAGTTCACAATGGTGTTTGTTAGTAAGAAGGGTGGTTCGTTAGTAAGAAGGGTGTAACACATGGTCCCCTTTTATTATGACTTTGGCTTATGGTGGGGTTTACCAGGAGATACCACTTCTATTTTCATGGTATAAGAACCTTTATAGAGTATACCCCTCATTGGCACATATGTGGAGGCAATTTATTATTATTTTATATGTCAATGGGGTTGTCCTCTCCATTCATGGAGATCCATTAATCCTTTTGGTACCTTAGAGTATGGTGATGGCTCATATGTGGAGGTCGATTATGTTATTTTAATGTTGGGGCCACCCACTTTATTACTCCATTCATACATGAGCTTGTCTACATTTGATGAGTGATGGCATATATGTGGAGATGATGCCATATTGGGCACATATGTTCACACATATTCATATTTTAATACATTGTGATGGGGCCGCTTTCCTGCTCTTTGAACCATGGCATGCAATTGTGATGTCACATATGGAGCTCCCTTTTGACTCTAAGACATTAGATGGAGAGACTAATACATGTTATTCATGAGACGTAAATGGAATTTGGGCCCATGAATGCACATATATTAAGGTTTGTATATATTTTTATTACGTGGCATGGGGCCGCCATCTTGGGCTTTCTTTCCTTGCCTTCGTTGACCACGGTTTGATGTATTATTCCTTAGCTTGTATCAAGGATGCATATGAAAAATCCACCTTTGGTTATGGAAGTGTGTGTCTTCATGCACAAATTAGTGGTGCCATACACGGAGCCATCCCTTCTCCTTCATCAATCTAGCGGATCGTTGTGATGACTTGAGCATGGGATGAATTCTTATAAATGGTTGTCTTCCCACTTTCATGGAGCCACTATGACTTGTTTCTTAACTCTGTAAGAATTGTTCTCAGTGGATCAATCTCCTTTGAGCTTGGTTTGTGGACATTTTGGAGGTTGTTTGTGCTCATTGACATTGTCAACCACCTTGAAGAGTTATTTGGCCAAACCAATTCATTATTTTATTCATGGTTGACTTTTCATAGGAGTTGGTTTCATTATTATATTGTTTTCCTTGGAAATTTGGATATATATTTTATTGTTTCTTTTAGGAGAGGAAAGTGGAACCCAACAACTTACTTCTACTTTTATTAAGGAGTTTGTTGCGGAGGTTAGAAATGTAATATGTTATTGTATTCCTTGGAAAACTAATAGTTCTAGGAAAACAATTACTTGTTTATTGTAAAAGGAGTTGAGCTCAAACCTATATAAGGGTTTTCTCTCTCCATTTGAACATGGTTGGATTTGGGCACTTTTCCCCTTGAGCTTAATTGAACATCTATAAAGTAACACAAGAACAAGGGTTTCTATCCTATCAGGTTTATGTATTGGGCTTCACTTGTTAAATGTTATTGATGAGAATACTTGTAAGAGGATATGCTTTGAAGGGCTAATGCATGGGTAAGATTGTACCTTTCTTCTTAAATTTGAGCTGTTGTAACTTACCTTTTAGAAGTGTATTATTGGTGGTTGATTTCCCTTTCAATACCTTTAATATTTATTTGATGGAAATGTCATTGTGATGGTCAAATCTCCTAAATTGAGTTGGCTGGATTTTAATTTTTTCCATTTGATAAACACACCCCCAAGATATATTTAGAGGTTCTCCTTAAACGGTTTCCCCAAAAATATTTCACATTTCATATTAACAAGCTAAGGAAGATTGTAGATGTGATCATTCAACTCTTTCATGCCTTAATCATATGTAAATACATCACTCATAGTTTGATTCTTTGACTCCATGCCCAATGGATAGACAGTAGGCTTGATCTACTCATCGTCTTTTCATTTTCCTATACTACGACAATTGTTTTTGCTAAGTCACACTTCATTTCATCTTGAGCCCTTATTGCCTAAGCTTTAGCAATCCTACCTTAGGGAAGCCCCCCTTGAGTTGGAGAAGAGCCATCCTAAAGTGTGAAGAGGGTTGGTGAGGTGATATTGGCTTCCCTCTTAGTTGCCCATAGGTTAGTACCAATCTTTTGGACTTTAATCTAAAGGTGCTAGTTTGTGAGGTAATAGGTCCAATTGCAGAGATCAAACCAACTTTCCAGAATTGGACGAGGTGGTTCCATTTGGTTGTAGCCTGAGGCTGTTTTTGGAAAGTGGAACCCAACAACTTAATTCTACTTTTATTAAGGAGTTTGTTGAGGAGGTTAGAAATGTAATATTTTATTGTATTCCTTGGAGAACTAATAGTTCTAAGAAAACAATTACTTGTTTATTGTAAAAGGAGTTGAGCTCAAACCTATATAAGGGTTTGCTCTCTCCATTTGAGCATGGTTGGATTTGGGGACTTTTCCCCTTGAGCTTAATTGAACATCTAGAAAGTAACACAATAACAAGGGTTTCTATCATATCAGGTTTATGTATTGGGCTTCACTTGTTAAATGTTATTGATGAGAATACTTGTAAGAGGATATGCTTTGAAGGGCTAATGCATGGGTAAGATTGTACCTTTCTTCTTAAATTTGAGCTGTTGTAACTTACCTTTTAGAAGTGTATTATTGGTGGTTGATTTCCCTTTCAATACCTTTAATATTTATTTGATGGAAATGTCATTGTGATGATAAAATCTCCTAAATTGAGTTTGGATGGATTTTATTTTTTTCTATTTGATAAACACACCCCCAATATATATTTAGAGGTTCTCCTTAAACGGTTTTCCCAAATATATTTCACATTTCATATTAACAAGCTAAGGAAGATTGTAGATGTGATCATTCAACTCTTTCATGCCTTAATCATATGTAAATACTGTTGAGTTTTGTGTACCTTTGGAAGTGGTTCTGTTGTGGTTTTGGGTCTTTAACCACAAGAGGGAAATACATTGGGACTATGTACCTTGTACTTTATGTCTAATTCCACTTTCACTTCACTTAAGTAAAAAAGTTGGAATTTTGTCACTTAAGGCAAAAGTGACATTTTATTCACTAAGTGGGTGAATGAAGGGACATAAAGTGAACTTAAGAAACTTAACCCAAAGTGGGTTTTGAGTTGAGATTCTTTTGGAGAGGTCTCAACTGTGGATTAGAGTTCGCTTGGAGTGATCCTAGCCATTAATCTTTTAGGTTTCCTTATGATGGTTCAAGAGGGGTGCACAGGGCCAAAGGAGGCTCATTCACTCATTTGTTCACTTGGAGAGTTTGAGAGAGAGCATTGAGATGAGGATGGAGGCTATGGTTGAGGGAAGCTTGGGCGCCTCCTTTCATGGAGGACTCATGGAGGCTTAGACCCTTGTTTATTTGTGGTGGTTGTTCTTGCTTGAGGAGGGCGCACTATAGGAGGAGGGCGCACACTTAGCAGGCACTAGCTATACTTGGACGATTGCAGATCTGTCAGATTCAGCATGGAGGTACCACACAACAACTTGTTTGTCTGAGGTTAGAGGGTCAAGGGTGCACTATTTTAGTGAGATTGGCAACAAAGGAAGAGGGTGCACTTTGCTTGGGCACATATCTCTTCTTGGAACTCCGAAGCATCTCGAGAGGAGTTGCTATTGTATCAGGTTCCATTGTATTTGCTTACTTGTTGTATCTCATGCTTTAGACATCACATATATATACTTTCATCCTAAACTGGTTTTCCCCTGGGGGGTTTTATCTGGAGTCATGTTGACCAAAAATACCTGTGTTCATTCTTCATGTATGCTTAGTGTTTAAATCAGTTGTAGGAGCTTGTAAAGATCCTAGAGGAGTGCTATATGTTTTGAGGTTTGCGTGTACTAACACTTGGTTACTAAAACTACTTGCAAGGGCATTTTAAAAGAGCATATAACCATCAATTTGGGGGTAGAAAAGTACTTGACTGTTTGCTATCCTAAAACAGCAGCAAAGAACAACCTTGTTGACATAACTTAGAGTCCAACAAGAGGTCATCTGACAGGCCTGTTGGGCACCCTCATAGTTCCTAAAAAATCTACATGGTATCAGAGCCTTGGTGGCTAAGTTTGACTGATTTGTAGAGCATTCAGTGGGCAGCTTTGTGGGACTGTTTTGGACATTTATGGACAGCCTCTTTTCACACCTGTGTTGACAGCAATGAGGCTGATTTTGGACAACATCTTTTCACACCTGTGTTGACAGGAGTGACGCTGATTTTGGATAGCCTCTTTTCACAGCTGTGTTAACAGATGTGAGGCTGTACTCTTTTGCAGTGTGTAGCATCAGTGTGAGTTTCATTGGACATCCATGTCGGTGTTTGAGATGAGGGTAGAGGATAGGCTAGCTGGAGCTAGCAACTGGTCCCCTTGGAAGATTGGGATCAATTTGTCTTTGAGGATCTTGAACTATGGGATATAGCTCAAGATCCTATGGTGATTCCTCCTGCACTTGCTCCATCTCCATTGTTGGATGCAAATTTCAGAAAGAACACCAAGGCGATGAGGACTATTTGTGATGCGGTGAGAAATCATGTCATACCCCATTTGAGTAGGAAAGACCATGCCTTTGAGATGTGGGCCTCACTGTGCAAACTTTACCAGAGTCCCAATCAGAACCAGAAGATGGTTCTGCAGGAGAAACTCAGGAGCATTCAGATGCTCAAGTCTGAGTCGATGACTTCATACCTTGGCAGATTTACAGAGATTCAAGATGAGTTAGCAACAGTCAGAGAGATTGTGGATCCAAACTTTATGGTGAGGACAACTTTAAACAACTTTTCCAAACCTTGGGGTTCATTTGTGCGAGGCATTGTAGCCCGAGAGGTCATGCCCAATTGGGAGAGACTTTGGGACAACTTCGTACAGGAGGAGTTGAGATGCAGCTCTGGGTCTTCAGGACAACATCTTATATCTGAGGGTGATGAGGATCTTGCTCTTTGGACAAAGGGCAAGAAGAAGGTTGGCAAGGGTGCTAGACAGGGTCCCAAGATGGGGGATAAGCCACGAGAGAGTGGCAGTGGGCAGAAGAGGGATATGAGCAAAGTGAAGTGCTTTTCTTGTAAGAAGATGGGGCACTATGCTGGACAGTGTCCCAATAGGAAGAAGAGGTTGGGTGGTACAACAACTACAACAGATGAGGCAGAGTTCAAGGCACAGTTTGAGAGGGAGTGTGCCTTCCTTCTTTGTTGCACTTCAATTGAGACAACACTTAGCATTTGGTATATAGACAACGGGGCTTCGAGCCACATGATTGGTGTTAGAGAGCACTTCACTGACCTCAGAGATCCAGAGATCAAGATGGAGATTGCTCTTGGTGATGACACCATCGTCCGAGTTGCCGGGCGTGACACATTTACTTTTCAGAGGGAGAGTATGCCACCCATTTCGTTTAGGGATGTGTTGTACGTCCCTGGGTTGAAGAAGAATCTGATATCAGTTTCCACCCTCTAGGATGGGGGTCTTGAGGTGTCCTTCAGAGGGATAGAGGTCCTCATACACCCTAAGGGGTCCCGTCTCACCTCAGAGCAGGTGATTGGAGTGAGGGATGGTAATCTATACAGATTGATTTTTTAGCCCGTGCATGCTTTGGCAACAAGTAGCGACTACAACAGTTAGTTGTGTGAGTTGTGGCATCGGAGGATGGCTCACCTTCATCATGGGGCTCTTGGAGGGCTGAGAGAGGTTGTGACAGTAGTGCCACAGTTCAACTTAGAGCATTAGGATGTGTGCAGAGGGTGTGCGCTTGGTAAGTTTACCAAGGATGTTTTCCCCAGCAGTGACACCAGGTCAGTTGGGATACTGGATTTAGTACACACAGATGTGTGTGGGCCCATGTCTCATAGATGATCACTCAAGCAAGACTTGGATCTATTTTCTGAAGGCCAAGAGTGAGGTCTTCAAGAGGTTCCAAGAGTTCAAAGCTCTTGTGGAGAACCAAACAGGAAAGAGGATCAAGGTCTTGCGGTCAGACAATGGAGGTGAGTATGCCTCCACAGAGTTGATAGACTTCTGTACCCGTGCAATGATCAAAAGAAGATGACCGTGCCTTACAACCCCCAACAGAACGGGGTTGTCGAGAGCAAGAACAGGGCCATTATAGGTGCAACGAGATCTATGCTGCATGATCAGACTTTGCCTTTATACCTTTGGGCTGAGGCGAGTATCGCAGTTTATCTGCAGAACATGAGTCCCCATAGAGTTTTGGGGAAGAAGACTACTGAGGAGGCCTTCACTGGTACGAGGCCCGATGTTGAGCATATCGAGATTTTTGGATGCTTGACATACTCTCATGTCCCCTCACAGAAGAGGACAAAGCTAGACCCCACAACCCAGCAGGGGATTCTAGTTGGGTACTCAGAGGTCTCAAAGGCCTACCGGATCTACATTCCATCACAATGGAGAGTGGTGGTGAGTAGAGATGTTAGATTTGAGGAGGGTAGAGTCTTCAGGAGGTCTCTTGAGTCGAGAGACAGTGGTGAGGAGTTTTCGGAGACACAGATTGATGTTTCAGAGGGAGCACAGCCTCACGTGTCAAGTGCACCAATTTCAGGGGTGACAGGGTCACCTTGCACAACTTTAGGTTCACAGTTGCAGGGGGTTTAGGCAGAGGGTGCAGAGGCTTCAGGATCTTAGAGTGTTGGGATTAGATCTGAGGCATCGACTCTTGGGCGCGAATATCTTACTTTTCCTTTGGTTACTCTAGGGAAGAGGAAACCGAGATGGTTTTAGGAGACCCTCAAGGATGCCAAGGAGAATGTAGGAGAGACCAAGAGATAGTTCAGAGAGAGAAGAGCACCAGAGAGGCTTAGGTCCTACTTGGTGATGGCGACGAGCATCATAGATGCAGAGCTCGAGACATTTGCGCAGGCAGTTGACCAACTTGTTTGGCGCGAGGCCATGCTGAAGGAGTATGACTCCATTATGCGCAATGATGTATGGGAGGTGGTGCTGAGGCCAGTGGGGAAGTTAGTTGTGACTTCCAGATGGTTGTATAAGACCAAGTATGTTGCAGATGGCAGCATAAAGAAACACAACGCTTGATTTGTGGCACGTGGATTCTCTCAGGATTTGATTATGATGAGACATTCACACCAGTTGCGAGATACACTTCCATTCGGAGTATTATTGCCATAGCGGCAGAGATGGGTTGGGAGATACATCAGATGGATGTAAATACCGAATTTCTCAATTGCTTTATTGAGGAGGTGTACATTGAGCAACCACATGGGTTTGAGGTGTGTGAGAGAGAGTCTCACGTGTGCCTTCTGAGAAAGGCACTGTATGGTGTGAAGCAAGCTCCCAGAGCTTGGTATTCGTGTATTGACTCATATTTGCTTCAGATGGGATTTGAGAAAAGCGTTGTTGATCCTAACCTCTATTACATCATTAGAGGTGAGGACACGCTTATTCTCATTTTGTATGTGGATGACTTGTTCATCACGGGAGTGGAGCATCTCACAGTTGAGTGCAAGCGGGGTCCTGCATCAGAGTTTGAGATGAGTGACATCAGGTTGATGCACTATTTATTGGGCATGGAGGTATGGCAGGAGGAGGGTCACATCTTCCTAGGATAGGGGAAGTATGCTGCAGACATTTTGAGCAGGTTTCAGATGGAGGACTGCAGGCCTATGTCGACACCCATGGTCACCAACTGGAAGAAGCTTAGCGCTTCAGATTCCCAGTTGGTGGATGCTACAAGATACATGCAGTTGATCGGATCGTTGATGTATCTGGTCAACACTCGACCAAATATTTGTTTGCTGTGAACACCCTCAGCGAGTACATGATGGAGCCAAGGAGTGTTTACTGGATTGGGGAAAAACATGTTTTGAGGTACATTGCAGGTTCACTGGATTATGGTATGGACTATGTTAGAGGGGACGGAGTGAGTTTGGTTGGCTACACAGACTTAGACTGGGCATGATGTGCTATTGACAGGAACAACACCTCACGGTGCTGTTTTGGGTTGTTGTTAGGACTTGTTTCTTGGTACAGCCGGAAACAAAAGTCAGTTGCTTTGAGTTCAACCAAGGCAGAGTATATGGCGGACAATCAGGCCAGTTGCGAGGCCATTTGGCTTTGTTAGTTGATGGTAGGATTATTTGGTCAGGAGTTTCTCCGAATGTCATTCACTGCAATAATCAGAGTTGTATCAAACTCTCTGAGAATCCAGTGTTCCATGATAAGTCGAAGCATATAGAGATCAGATACCACTTCTTCAAAGATTGGGTTTAGTGAGGGGCAACGCAACTTCAATACATTTCGACTGACGAGCAAGTTGCAGACATTCTCACCAAGGCCTTGCCAAGGGGAAAACATGTCTACTTCAGAGACAAGATGGGCTTGGTGAGAAACCCTTTCCTTGGTAAGAGGGAGTGTTGAGTTTTGGTGTACCTTGGGAAGTGGTCCCCTTGTGGTTTTGGGTCTCTAACCACAAGAGGGAAATACATTGGGACTATGTACCTTGTACTTTATGTCTAATTCCACTTTGACTTTACTTAAGTCAAAAAGTTGGAATTTTGTCCCTTAAGGCGAAAGTGACATTTTATTCACTAAATGGGTGAATGAAGGGACATAAAGTGAACTTATGAAACTTAACCCAAAGTGGGTTTTGAGTTGAGATTCTTTTGGAGAGATCTCAACCATGGATTAGAGATGGATTGGAGTGATTTTAGCCATTCATCTTTTAGGTTTCCTTATGATGGTTCAAGAGGGGCACATAGGGCTAAAGGAGGCTCATTCACTCATTTGTTCACTTGGAGAGTTTGAGAGAGAGCATTGAGATGAGGATGGAGGCTATGGTTGAGGGAAGCTTGGGCGCCTCCTTTCATGGAGGACTCATGGAGGCTTAGACCCTTGTTTATTTGTGGTGGTTGTTCTTGCTTGGAGGAGGGCACACTATAAAAGGAGGGCGCACACTTAGCAGGCACTAGCTATACTTGGACGATTGCAGATCTGTCAGTCAGCATGGAGGTAGCACACAACAAATTGTTTGTGTGCAAGGGTTTCTTCATCTGAGGTCAGAGGGTCAAGGGCGCATTGTTTCAGTGAGATTGCAACAAAGGAAGAGGGTGCACTTTGCTTGGGCGCATATCTCTTCTTGGAACTCCGAAGCATCTCGAGAGGAGTTGTTATTGTATCAAGTTCCATTGTATTTGCTTACTTGTTGTATCTCATGCTTTAGACATCACATATATATACTTTCATCCTAAATTGGTTTTCCTTGGGGGGGTTTATCCAGGGTCATGTTGACCAAAAATGCTTGTGTTCATTTTTCATGTATGCTTAGTGTTTAAATCAGTTGTAGGAGCTTGTAAAGATCCTAGAGGAGTGCTATATGTTTTGAGGTTTGCATGTACTAACACTTGGTTACTAAAACTACTTGCAAGGGCACCTTAAATGAGCATATAACCATCAGTTTGGGGGCAGAAAAGTACTTGACTGTTTGCTGTCCTAAAACAGCAGCAAAGGACAACCTTGTTGACATAACTTAGAGCCCAACAAGAGGTCATTTGATAGGCATGTTGGGCACCCTCATAATTCCTCAAAAATCTACAAATACATCACTCATAGTTTGATCCTTCTACTCCATGCCCAATGGATAGACACTAGGCTTGATCTACTCATCATCTTTTCATTTTCCTATACTACAACACTTGTTTTGCTAAGTCACACTTCATTTCATCCTGAGTTCTTATTGTCGAAGCTTTAGCAATCCTACCTTAGGGAAGCCCCCCTTGAGTTGGAGAAGATCCATCCTAAAGTGTGAAGAGGGTTGGTGAGGTGACATTGGCTTCCCTCTTAGTTGCCCATAGGCTAGTACCAATCTTTTGGACTTTAATCTAAAGGTGCTAGTTTGTGAGGTAATAGGTGCAATTGCAGAGATCAAACAAACCTTCCAGAATTGGACTAGGGGGTTCCATTTGGTTGTAGCCTGAGGCTATTTTGGACAAATTTGTATGTTTCCTTTGCTAACACATTATCTAGGAAGTTTTGATCCAATAGAAGGATACACACCTTGAAGATGCTACCCTGGAATTGTTTGAAATTTTGCACCAATTTCCACATCTCCAACCTTGAGGACAAGGTTGCTTTATAACAAGGAAAGCATGTTAGGGTCCCACCTTAACTCCCCTAGTTAGTAGAATAGATTGTTACTTAATGTATTAAGAGGCACCATGAGGTAGTAGAGTGTGAAATCAATACATGTAAGTGCCCTCATTAATGTAGGTCCACTGGTTAGTTCAGGCCTCATTAATGGAGGTCCACTAGGTGGTTAGGATTTTGGTCAATTAGAAACTTTATATAGTAGTAGAAGCTATATAATCAGTTGTGAAGTGAATATTATTGTATTTGCAACTTTGCTCATGTTGGAGTTTGCTCCTCAGAGGGGCAAATGAACAGTGCATTTAGTTTCGAATATCAATAAAGGCTTGCTTACTGTTGTTATTTTCCAATTTTAGTTCTATTTATTTCCTTTTTGCAGCCATATTTCATCTATTTTGTTCTGAATATTTTGTTTTAGCTGACAAGGAACACCACATTGGGGCTTAGTCTGCCTAGAGGGTGACCCAAGTAACTTGAATATACTCTTTGATGATACCCTATTTGATAATCCTATTCAACTTGACTATATACCAATTGACTAAAGTAGACCGGTAGCCTTTGCATACTAGCATCGAGTTCAACCAGAGCAATTGGTAGTGGCTATGACCTTTGAGGAATAGTAGGTGAGGAAAGGGTAGTGATCCTTGCTAACTGTAGAGTTTGCAAAGCAGTGAACTTGATGCAAAAGGGAAATGAGTCCAAAGATGGTTTCATTCTTGACAAGGGCACAAACTTTGCATGAATAATGGCTTGGGGAACTGCTCTCTTATATGATGCAGTGAAGCATGAGAACATGAACTCTCTTTGTCATGGCCCAATTCAACTCCAATAAACGAGGTCCCTAGACCTTTGAACCATAGTGGATGGTGGGTTTGATGATGCTGTCTAGGAGGTCCATCTTGGATGGAATATCCTAAAAATGGTTCTAAAAACACTAACGCTTGAGAAGAGTGAGGGAGACATAACCCTTGTTGATCTGGGGTTGGAGGGATTTCCTCAAACCAAATTTGGACCTTGAAAAACACCCAAGTAAGTTTTAGCAGTGGTGATCTTGATCTCCACCCCTTGGAAGTAAAATGATGTTTTGAGAGGATGTGCTTCGACCTATTGAAAACCATAACTTTGGTTTTTCCAAGGTTGACCATTAATTGACGAAGATCATAAAAGTTGGATGAGGCATCAAGCTATCTCTATAACCCCTACGTTGTGGACAAGAGGATTGCGTCGTGCGCAAAGAGGACTATGGAGATCAAAACCTAGTTAAGAAGGCACTTGTCCTTTTGTTGGATATGCTCTTGGAGAAAGGATTCCAACTCATCAATGTATATCCCGAATAATGTAGGTGAAAGTGGACAACTGTACTTCACCTTAATGGTGCTCCTAATGAAGTTTGATACTTCATGAGTTGTGTGGAGTCTACCAAGGACAAACTCAGAGGTGCATAATAGTCGTGATAAGAATCTCTAAGATGCCAATGTCTCTAAGCCTTTAGAATAGGGCCTCACTTAGGACCAAAGCAAATGCCTTTCAAAAGTAGATGAAGCAACATAACACCTTCGAAGACTGATGCCTTGCCTCTTTGATGATGGCTTGGTTTGTGAGAGCATGATCAATGGTTTGGCGTTCTTGTCTAAAACTTGCTTGTCCTGTAGCTCGAAGATGTCTCCTCTCAATCTCCTTGGATAATTGTAGATGAAAGACAGTTGCATAGAGCTTAGAGAAAGTGAGTCCTATTACTCCCCCATGCCTAGGGGTAACTAGAGGAGATCATGTCTCATGGCCCACAATGGAGACAATAATGCTGACCATGATGATAATCAACATGTCCATAGATGGCAACCCATCAAACCTCCTCAGATTGCCTCTTACAATACAGATCAACCAAGCTAATCACATCCAGACAACTCAATGTATGGGAGATGGTAAGCTAACGTCACCATGAGGTATGTTAGTCCTTCTTTCATGTGAAGTGTTGTGCTTAATTTACTGGGCATGTGGATGAGGATCATTGGTTGAAGTTGAATAATGGATCACTAGCTTGGCAAGTTATGTTTGTTGCCTTGTTTCACCTTGGTGGTCAACTTCTGCGCCCTAGTCTCGTGTTGTCACCACCCAAGGAAAAGGGGTACGACTAGGGGGCTCTCACAAGGGTAACATTTTGTTCCCCACCATACTTAACACTTTCCATCTTGGAGCCTATCACAGTGTACTAAACTTCGGTAATGGGTCATGGTCCATTCTCTCATGAGAAGAATGGGTTGAAGGCCTAGAGGTTGATGCAACTGCTATGTATGCAATGTAAAAAATGATAAAGGCCACCTATAAAAGCCATAGGCCAGCTTGAGCTCTACCCTCTCCAATGGTAATCGCCCCTTGTCCCGATGCACCAAATGCACACTTATAATAGGACCATAGCCCAGTAATAAAATGAAAGAATAAATCTTGAAACCTGTAAAGGGGACTTGCAAAATAACAAATGGGTATTGTTATCCCCACTTTTTAGGGATAACTAGGAGATCATGTCTTGAGGCCCACAAGTCCTAGACATGGACTACCGAGAGTAGGTTTGACCTGAGCATGGCCCTGGAGGGCCCATCTTTTTCTCCCATAATTTTTGTCTTGACAGCAACAACAACATCCATCACCATCGGATTGGTCCTGTATTAGAAGAGGTTCTTGCTCCATGAGGTAATTAGTCCAGGTATCATGGTATGTGTCACTTTTGATCATTGAAACCTTTAATTATATGCATCTGATTCCTCTTATCTCTAACAACTGCTTGGTTCTTACATTTGCTCACTTGACCATGTTTGGGGGGATTGACAGGGTGCCCTAGCAAGCCTGTGTCTGTAGGTTTTGGTTTGCAACTGGGGGGATTTCTGAAAAGCCATCATCCGCTCCCATCATAGCACCACTCTTACATCTTGTTTCCCGCTCACCTATCCCATTCCCCTTGTCCAGACATTGGGTTGACCTATTTCAGGACTGCACCTTACCTCGTGGGAAGAAGGGGCTAAAGGCCCAGAAGATAAAAGCAAGCTGGTAAAAGATAAAAGCCTAAAAAATGAACCTCGAGATGCTTCGCCAAGGGATCCCCGAGAAAGCAATAAAAAGCTTCTCAACAAGAAACAAGAGGGACCCGAAAAAATAATAAAACAAGACCTAATCAGAGGATAGGGGGTCTCATCACGAGCCGGCCTATTAGGTCCATGGGTACCTAGCAGTATGACATTGCCACCAGCTGGTTACCACGCTAGGGCAGTGACTCTTGGTTGCATGGCCAAAGTAAAGGGGCTCTCATCACGAGCCAACCTTCTCATCTCTGCGAAAGTACTTGTGGGTAACGCTGTCAGCTTTGGTCACCATGCCAAGGCAGTGTCCCCTGATTAGCTTTTGAACAAAAAAGCAAATAAAAGAATAAAAAGAATAAAAAGAATAAAGGCAAGAATGGGCTTGGAAAAAATGCATCGATGACAGGGATAGCTCGTCTTCTACAAAGGCACCCACAGGTAACATCTTTTCACCCTTGGCCATCATTGCACCCACATGCTTGGACATCCCCTGACCACACCACCCACTTACATGGCTTGGAAGAGGTCTTTTTGGGAACTTGCCTTTTTTTGTGGACACTAGCCCAATAGGAAGCCTTGTCCTTTTCCCCCATACTTGTATTGTAGGCTTGTGTAAAAATTTGAGCTATTGATTGATGTATTAGGGATTTTATGCATGTGTTTAATAATATTAATGATGAAATGTGATTAACATTGCCATGATCCCTGTGACTGATGAGCCCATGGAGGGCGTAGCCTTTGATGTGTAGGACCATACTCGATGGACAGGTACCATTTAGACCGGTACACATGGGGAGATGATCAGTTTGGACCTCCATGGGGCCGAAGAGCCCACCAGATGGATGCTGAGATCCCATCAGGGGGTAGAGACAGGACAAAGGTTGATTAGAGTCTTTGCACCAGAGAAGAAGAGGATGTTCCACCATAGGCACCCCGACATAGCTTAGCCTAGGGGGATGAGCCCTTTTCACTGAGACGTTGGCCTTGGATGGCCCGGGACGTCACCTTTGATGACCATGACGTCATCTAGCCTATTGGACATCTTTGGAGGCAGATTGGGCAGCAGTGGCACGTGTGGCATGTTGGAGAAGCCTCTGGAGGGCTAACGTTTTGCTCCAGGATGTTTCATTTGCCCTAGAAAGGGCTAGCGGCCCCCTTAGAGGGGATTTTTACTCTCTTTTCTGCTTATTTAGGGTTTTTATTTGACAATTTATTGTAAAACAATATGATTTTGATAATTTGGCCTTGTCGGCCTTTTACTTGACCTAAAATGTAAAATTAGGTCAAGGTTTTGTATAAATGAGAGATTTTCACTCTCATTTTATGATCACAACTTACTCACTCATTAGTGAGGTCTGAAGTTTGTGCCCTATCTTGGGTATTTGGCTGATTTAAGGAAGGCGCACTTGTTGAAGGAAGATTTTTTGGCATATTTTGGCAATTCTCTTGAAGGAAGGTGTTACAACTAGGGTTTGCATACTATTTCATGGTGATATGTAAGTGTTTTTTTCTGCAAAACTTCTTGAATGAATGGTTGTAGTCTCATATTCTTGCATATGTTTATAATTTGCTGATTAAAACCCTAGGTGACAAGCACACAAGTAGGTCCTTGTCTCATGTCCCCTGATAGAGAGTTTTTCAGCCATTGAAGAAGAAAAAGAGAGCCTAGCCGTAGCTACACTCCTTTCTCCTCTTCTCCCTTTGCTAGCCGTACCTGTTTGAGCTCAAGAAGGAGAAGACGTCCCAGGCCTAGGTTATCTACAGTTAGGGTCGTTTTCTTTTAGGGTTTGCTGATAGAGCCTTGCTATAGCAACACTCTCCCTCATTTGACTCTCTTGTCTTGACTTTATCTTTCATGCTAGCCGTTTTTGCCATCTAAGGAGGAGAGAGCACGAGGCCTTGCCATAGCAACACTGGAGTGAGACTCTCTCCCCTAGGGTTTTGTCTTTGAGGCCCTGCCATAGCAGCACTTCAGAGCTCTTCCCTCCAGTCCTTAGCCATCCTCCTTCAACCCTTGTGTCCTCGTTTATTTCGATTCCATTTTACCCTAGAAGGCATTGATCCTAAGACCTCCAGTGTTGAAGTGAAATTGATCAAAACAACTCTCAAAACCCTAACTACATTGACCCTAGCTCTAGCTAACCCTACTAACCCTATTTGCTGACGTCACTCTTAGCTATTATATCATTGATGCAACAACGTTTTGTCTTTTGAGCAATTGAATGGTGATTTAGGCATAAGTTAATTAAGTGTTGGTTTATTACATTGAATGCCTCATCATTTTAATAATTATTGATGAAGTGACATGATCTTTATTGTTATTGATAAACATTGACTCCGTCAATATTTATATTCAAATTGCTTATATTGAATACCAGATAGTCGTTGATATACATGAAGTACTAACCAAAGCCTCCATATATCAGTTTATTGTTGCTTTGTTCTCGGGTAGAGATTCTACTTGGTTATCTTTGTTGGCTATACGCCATACTATCTATTTTGGTGGTGATCTGTGAAGGGGGAAACTTGTCATGGTCTGATTATCCTTTAGCCTCTTCAAAGCCCCAGGTCACCGGGGACGTCTCCCCTGGACCTCACCTCCCTAAAGAGAGAGAACCATCCCATCGTGGTGACATTGGGTGGGATAGGTTCCTGTTACGCCAATTTGGCTTTCTACTTTATAGCCTTTCTTCCTAGCTACAGACTGTGCGATAACATTTTGGCGCCGTTGCCGGGGAACACTGAGTCAAGCCTTCCTCAGACGACACTTTTCGGTAAGCTTTGCCTCTAGAGCCTTTATCTTACAAGCTTACCTGGCGACTCCACTAGGGTGTTTTCCGTATTTCTTTGATAGTTTCAAGAAAACTATCTAGCGACTCCACTTATGACGAAGCCAACTATGACTTCACAATGGGATCCAGGGAACTACAAACCTTTGGACATGAGTAAAATCCCGGGATATCCCAGACGAATGCCCCCTTCTATAAAAATTGGCTCCCTAGATTCGCTGGCATCGATGGAGAAAGTCCCGATTATCACATGAGCAAATTCTTGGCTTTCTTTCAGTACCGCCCTATCAGTGATGACGCTGAAGACTTGGTAATGAAACTTTTCTCTGCCAGTCTGCATGGAGAGGCTAGAAGATGGTATGATAATCTTCCAACTGCCAGCATCACATCTATGGACCAATTTGAAGAACACTTTCTTGCAAGGTGGGTTCTGAAAATGGAAGATATCCAATCATTGCTGAGAGGTCTTGAATGCATAAAACAGACAGAGGATGAGACCATCAGAGATTTCGGTGTTAGATTTCAGAGGTCGCTGTACCACATTCCTGAAAGCTATCGCCCTAAAGGCAAATATCTCATCTATCTCTATAGCAATGGACTTCTGGGGCATTTAAGCTTCCTCCTAAATAAAAAGAATCCAAGAACACTTGCAGAAGCTCACAACATGGCTATTTGAATCGAAAAGAATCTCTCCTTGTCCAGAACCAATGACCATACCATGGACACTCTCAGCTTGATAAAACTAGTTTTCCTTGAAACCTTTGCTGAAGATCCACAAGAGAGAAGGGAACAAGTTTTTGACCAGCAGAATGAGGACGTGATTAAGGAGCAAGAACCTAAGCAAGATGATGAAGGATCGACCTGCACTCCTCCTTCTGATAAGGCCATCCAAGAGCCTATTTCTCCTACACAACATAACGATAATGAGGTTAGTTGTTTCCCTTTTCAGGATACCGACGACACCTTGTTCCTTGATTTAGAAAATGAAGGAGAAATGAAAGCCTTGAACGAAATGGGTATTCCTTGCTGTACAATCGAAGACAAAGAAGCAATCCATGAGGATGAAACAATAACACATGCTGTAAACACCAAAGTCCTCGTAGCCCCTGCACGAGAAGAAACAGTAAGTTGCCCTCCTTCTCTAGTTTTTGATGATGCTTTACTTTATGATGAAGGAAATGAGGAGGAGGAGAATGAATTTTCAAATGTTTCAAACCCTGCATGTTATGACACAAATAGTGACATTGTTGTTAATATTGATGAGTTCATACATGTTGGGAGACGTAGGTGGGATATAGTTGGTTATGACCTGGATCCCATCTATGACACAGAGAGTCATTTCCAAGTGTTGCCCTTGCAAATATCACAACAGATTACTTTTGACCAGTGGCAACAAGGAGATGAGATTTTTACTCGTACTTTTCAAAAAACCAAGGATGACCTAGTAACTTGTTTTCTTGATGATTTTCAGTCTTACCTTGAGATTTTTGATGAGTACCCTTCTGAGCACTTGGATTCTCTCCATGAAGATGATTACCAACCACCACTGTGCTCAGGTCTTAATACAGGTAAGGACCTCCTTTGCTTAAAGGAGGATCCTTGTGATGATTTTCCCCAACCACTTCTGATTACTATACTTTGTTGTGTTGCTAGAGTTGTGGTTGGGAAGAATGTTTTTGATTTTGAGTTTCCTCTGGGGCAAACCCTAGAGTCCAAGGGTTGGTTAAATATTACAAGCTTAAGTGTATCTTCTTAGTTTTCAAGTATCCCTTGAGAATTTGCCAGTTGTCTAATACACCCTTGTCAATCCCTTCCCAGACTTCACAGCATGAGAATATCTTAGGTAGCCAGTGTGCCGACCTTTTGGGTCAGTGTTCTGAACCTTGGACTTTTCTTGACCCATTCCTGAAGTGGATTGAGTACTTTCCTTAGAGATGGACTTGGCAGGATTTTATCCCTCCCACCCGCCTCCATGAGTTAGACCTTGAGATTTTCGATGATATGATATATATTCTAACTCATGACATTTTTGTGCTTGATTTATCACTATTTTGGTTTATGATGAAGCACAAAGGCAGGTATCGTGGGACATTGCTGGATTGGCTACACTGGTCGTTTGACTACATCGAACATCCAGCCAACAGGTAAGTAAAGGTAGGTACTTTACTTTACATTCGCATATTGATTGTTTTACTTTAGTATATATACATCTATATGTATGCTGGGGTGGCATTAACACCCCAATTTTGTTACTGATACTTCTGTCGAGATGAAGCAGGTTTGCAGGTTATGCCAGAGATGCTGAGGTTCTCATGCGCTCTACAGTGAGCACATGTCCCCGAGTTGGAGCCAGATGTTATCCCCACTTTTTAGGGATAACTAGGAGATCATGTCTCGAGGCCCACAGGTCCTAGACATAGAGTACTGAGAGCAGGATTGACCTGAGCATGGCCCTGGAGGGCCCATCTTTTTCTCCCATCATTTTTGTCTTGACAGTAGCAGCAACATCCATCACCATCAGTTTGGTCCTGTATCAGAAGAGGTTCTTGCTCCATGAGGTAATTGGTCCAGGTATCATGGTATGTGTCACTTTTGATCATTGAAACCTTTAAATATATGCATCTGATTCCTCTTATCTCTAACAACTGCTTGGATCTTACATTTGCTCACTTGACCATGTTTGGGGGGATTGACAGGGTGCCCTAGCAAGCCTGTGTCTGTAGGTTTTGGTTTTCCACTGGGGGGATTTCTGAAAATCCATTGTCCGCTCCCATCATAGCACCACTCTTACATCTTGTTTCCCGCTCACCTATCCCATTCCCCTTGTCCAGGCATTGGGTTGACCTATTTCAGGACTGCACCTTACCTCGTGGGAAGAAGGGGCTAAAGGCCCAGAAGATAAAAACAAGCTGGTAAAAGATAAAAGCCTAAAAAATGAACCTCGAGATGCTTCGCCCAGGGATCCCCGAGAAAGCAATAAATAGCTTCTCAGCAAGAAACAAGAGGGACCCGAAAAAATAATAAAACAAGACCTAATCAGAGGATAGGGGGTCTCATCACAAGCCAGCCTATTAGGTCCATGGGTACCTAGCAGTATGACATTGCCACCAGCTAGTTACCACGCCAGGGCAGTTACTCTTGGTTGCATGGCCAAGGGAAAGGTGGTTTCATCACGAGCCAACCTTCTCATCTCTGCGAAAGTGCTTGTGGGTAACGCTGTCAGCTCTGGTCACCATGCCAAGGCAGTGTCCCCTGATTAGTTTTTGAATAAAAAAGCAAATAAAAGAATAAAAATAATAAAGGCAAGAATGGGCTTGGAAAAAATGCATCCATGACAGGGACAACTCGCCTTCTACAAAGGCACCCACAGGTAACATCCTTGCACCCTTGGCCATCATTGCACCCACATGCTTGGACATCTCCTGACCACACCACCCACTTACATGGCTTGGAAGAGGTCTTTCTGGGAACTTGCCTTTTTCTGTGGACACTAGCCCAATAGGAAGCCTTGTCCTTTTCCCCCAGACTTGTATTGCAGGCTTATGTAAACGTCTTCGAGCTATTGATTGATGTATTAGGGATTTTATGCATGTGTTTAATAATATTAATGATGAAATATGATTGACATTGCCATGATCCCTGTGACGGATGAGCCCATGGAGGGCGTAGCCTTTGATGTGCAGGACCATACTTGACGGATAGGTACCATTTGGACCGATACACATGGGGAGATGATCAGTTCGGACCTCCATGGGGCTGAAGAGCCCACCAGATGGATGCTGAGACCCCATCAGGGGGTAGAGACAGGACAGAAGTTGATCAAAGTCTTTGCACCAGAGAAGAAGAGGAAGTTCCACCAAAGGCACCCTAGCATAGCTTAGCCTGGGGGGATGAGCCCTTTTCACTGAGACGTTGGCCTTGGAAGGACTGAGACGTCACCTTTGATGACCATGACGTCATCCAGCCTATTGGACGTCTTTGGAGGCAGACTGGGCAACAGTGGCACGTGTGGCATGTTGGAGAAGCCCTTGGAGGGCTAACGTTTTTCTCCAGGATGTTTCATTTGCCCTAGAAAGCACTAGCGCCTACCTTAGAGGGGATTTTTACTCTCTTTTTTGCTTATTTAGGGTTTTTATTTGACAATTTATTGTAAAACAATATGATTTTGATAATTTGGCCTTGTTCGCCTTTTACCTGACCTAAAATGTAAAATTAGGTCAAGGTTTTGTATAAATGAGAGATTTTCACTCTCATTTTATGATCACAACTTACTCACTCATTAGTGAGGTCTGAAATTTGCGCCCTATCTTGGGTATTTGGCTGATTTAAGGAAGGCGCACTTGTTGAAGGAAGATTTTTTGGCATATTTTGGCAATTCTCTTGAAGGAAGGTGTTACAACTAGGGTTTGCATACTATTTCATGGTGATATGTAAGTGTTTTTTTTCTGCAAAACTTCTTGAATGAATGGTTGTAGTCTCATATTCTTGCATATGTTTATAATTTGCTGATTAAAACCCTAGGTGACAAGCACACAAGTAGGTCCTTGTCTCATGTCCCCTGATAGAGAGTTTTTCAGCGATTGAAGAGGAAAAAGAGAGCCTAGCCGTAGCTACACTCCTTTCTCCTCTTCTCCCTTTCCTAGCTGTCCCTGCTTGAGCTCAAGAAGGAAAAGACATCCCAGGCCTAGGTTATCTACACTTAGGGTCGTTTTCTTTTAGGGTTTGATGATAGAGCCTTGCTATAGCAACACTCTCCCTCATTTGACTCTCTTGTCTTGACTTTATCTTTCATGCTAGCCGTTTTTGCCTTCTAAGGAAGGAGGAGAGAGCACGTGGCTTTGCCAGAGCAACACTGTAGTGAGCCTCTCTCCCCTTGGGTTTTGTCTCTAAGGCCCTACCATATCAACACTTCAGAGCTCTTCCCTCTAGTCCTTAGTCGTCGTCCTTCAACCTTTGCGTCCTCCTTTATTTCGACGCCATTTTACCCTAGAAGGCACTGATCCTAAGACCTCCAACGTTGAAGTGAAATTGATCAAAACAACTCTCAAAACCCTTTGAATCTTAAACCCTAACTACACTGACCCTAGCTTTAGCTAACCCTACTAACCCTAACTGCTGACATCACTCTTATCTATTATATCATTGATGCAACAACGTTTTGTCTTTTGAGCAATTGAATGGTGATTTAGGCATAAGTTAATTGAAGTGTTGGTTTCTTACATTGAATGCCTCATCATTTTGATAATTATTGATGAAGTGACATGATCTTTATTGTTATTGATAAACATTGACTCCGTCAATATTTATATTCAAATTGCTTATATTGAATACCAGATAGTCGTTGATATACATGAAGTACTAACCAAAGCCTGCATATATCAGTTTATTGTTGCTTTGTTCTCGGGCATGGATTCTACTTGGTTATCTTTGTTGGCTATACGCTGGACTATCTGTTTTGGTGGTGATCTGTGAAGGGGGAAACTTGTCATTGTCTGATTATCCTTTAGCCTCTTCAAAGCCCCAGGTCACCGGGGAAGTCTCCCCTGGGCCTCACCTCCCTAAAGAGAGAGAACCATCCCATCTTGGTGACATTGGGTGGGATAGGTTCCTGTTATGCCAGTTTGGATTTCTACTTTATAGCCTTTCTTCCTAGCTACAAATTGTGTGATAATAGGTATCAAAAGGCATATAAGGGGTTCGTAATGCAAAAAGTACAGAGGAAATGGTATCTCAAGCAGCAAGTGCTCCCTGTACAAAGGCACTCATAGAAATGGATCTAATGACAGCATAGGCCGTAAAGTAATCCCAAATTCATACCACTATCACACTTACTCTTGAAGGGTTTCTTTCTTTCACTGTTTCCCTCGGGACCTACCCCTCTACTTGGGTCCTTTATTTCACTGTCTTGGTTGGCACATCTAATAGGGTTGGATGAAGGCCCTCCCATATTCAAACTTGCCAACTCACATGATGTCCTGGGCCGATGTGATGCTCGAAAGGGATACCGAGGTGAATTGTTTACATGGCTTATATCTTAAGTAGCAACTTACTTTGCATGACTCAAGGACTAATATCTCTTGTGAACATTGGTTTACCTTGTCTTATATTCTGCTTTGTTTTGGATGACCTTGACATGGATCTTTGAGGGACGTCCTAGGTTTTCACCCAAGGTGTTGTATCGTCATTGCAGGACTTTGGCACGTGTGATGCAAAGTAGCGAGTCATCCAGTGACTTGCCACCTCCCGACATGAGCTCTCACATCTTCAGAACCTTGGACGATGGACAAATGGGATTGGTTTTTGCAGATTTGGTCATGATGGCACATAGATGGGGTGAAAGCCCACATGCTGGGCAGAGTACCCTAGGGATTATTATTCATTGGATTGAGGACGTTGCAACAACAAAAAACCAGATACCATGCAGAGACGATATGTTGCCTCCTCCACCTTGGACGTAGTGCCCTGGACCCTTGACGTTGGCCTTCATTGGATGATGAAGTCACCTTCTAGGGTTTTGATGGTGATAGGGTTTGATGTCCCTTGGGGTGCCACTGATGATGGAGCATGACCATGGACAATGAGAGGCACCTTTTTCCATGAATTCACCTTGGTATGGTGCCATGTGGCCTTGGGAGGCCTTCCTCTAGCCTTGGAAGGCTTGACGTTACCACACATGTGGCATTTATGATGGCATTTTTGCATTTTGATCATTTGTAGAGGTTATTTGAGGAGTTGTCTCCACTTAAATTATGAATTATTGACATTTTGACTTATTTTATGGACAAATGCGCTAGGTTTGCCTCATATAAAGAGGCTAGCGCTAGATCATTTCATTCACCATGACTTCCCTCACATTTGTGTGGGGTAACACTCAAATTTTTTCTATTTTTGGTCTCTTGTCTCTTTTCTCTCATGCGCTAGCCTTGGAGGAGGTTCTTTGTGGATGTTTAGCTCTCTTGCATGGATAATTTATGCAATTATGGTTTGGATGATCATGTTGCTTGGAGGAAGTAAGTAATTTTCTGAAATTTTATGTTTCTTGCTAATGCTAATGGTTAAAATTGCAAATTTTATGTTTCTTACTAATGCTAAAGGTTAAAATTGCTATCTTGTTGCAAGTATCCTTGTTTTATTGAAACCCTAAGAAGAAGACATAAGTGTTTCTCTTTCTCACAAAGTCTTTATTATCCAAGTTTGTAAAGCATTCTTGCTAGGGTTAGAAGACTAAGGCCCAAAAGTGCTTGCACTTTAGGGTTTTAACCCTAGACTTTGATCCTTGACCTAAGTGAGGCTAGAAGAAAGAAAAAACGACACCTAGGGCTCAAGTGTGTTTGCACCCTAGGTACCTTTTCCTCAAAGTCTAAGATCTACGGCCCAAGTGCGTTTGCACCTTAGAGTTTAGACTTTATCTTTCTTGTTTCATCTAGATTAATCTTCAAGCTAATGGGTTTGAGACTCCATATGCCCTAGAGAACAACAACACCAGTCTAGAAGTGTTCTTGTGGTTGAAGTAGCTATTAAAATCAAATTTCTCACTCTCTTAAACATCCAACTAACATTGCTAACCTAAGTCACTAGACACGGGGACACCGGACACGAAGGACACAAAATACAAGTATCTGACACGGGCACGACGACCCACAGAAACAGGACACAGAGGACACGTTATATATATATATTAAATTATGAATTACACATACAAAAATGAAATAATTAATAAAACTGTAAACATTTACATGAATGATGATGAATCACGGTGATACAAATTCAATGTTCATTATTCAATCATACAACTAGTACTAACTTAGTTACTAACATAAATGATGAATCATGATAAATATTAAAATCATAATGACAAACATCGGAATTTGAAACACACAAGAAATTCAAACACCGACGCCTGAGTCACTGCTACAACCTACAACCTACAGGCTACTATAGGTGGGAATGCCAGTGGAAAATACAAAGTAAGGTAGAACCAGATACTAGAACCGTAGATGGAAGAATCCCATAGCACAAGACTATCACTGGTCAGTAGTCCTTTGGCTCCATGTCATCATCATCAAAATCAACGTCATCACCACTGCTCTCTCCTCCAATCCCAGAGTCCTCTATATGATCATCCAATCCAATCTGTGGAACTGGATCTGCTGCTGTGGAGGATGACCCCTCAAGAGGAATATCATCCTCAAAAGTGACTGGCTCTAGCATTGGGTCATTGAGATCCATGTTGGCCAATGCTAACTCAACACTATCGTCCAAACCCATATCATCAGGAAACACATCCCACATCTTTGTCTTTCCCTTCAACCACTCCTCTCTCTTCCTGTAAATAAGATGAAGGTTGGTGTGCACATACACCATTGACTCTGCCCTGGACTGCTCAAGCCTACTCTTCTTCAAACCATACGAATTCCCATATGTGCTCCAATTCCTCTCATAACAAGAGGATGAAAAAACCTGAGAGAGGATCCTCATGGATAACTCCTGTAGAGGAGGGCATGCTGTCCCATGAGTTTCCCACCAAGCATGGGGCTTCTTAGCCCCCCTATCTCTGAGCACATCATAGGTAGAAAATCTCTCGCTAGCAGTGGAAAAATCTATAAAGCCTTCCTCCACCTCGTCAAAAGATGCTCTATCCTGATATACTCGTCTAAATGCTTCCTTCCTCCCTTCTGAAAGTTCATGATTCATGTGAGGTGGGAATTTGCGTGAAGTCCCACCACTGAGCCACTCATTGCTGTAGTATTTGGGATTCAATGAGTGAGCCAAGCAATGCAAATGTATGCAATTCTTATTCCACATGTTGATAAGAATATTTTGTATGGTGGTGAAAAAGATCTTTGCCAGTGTCCCATACTCAGGGGACTCATTCTGTAAAATAATGGTCCTCATGGACTCAATCATGGAATCCCATCCCTCATAAACCTCTCCTAGGATGGGCTTGTCTGTGTTTGCAAATTGTAACAAAGAGATGATAGGGTCCATGATCTTAATGGTAAGATCTACCCTCTCCCACCAAGCATCATCTAACACGGTATCCTTTACCTTTTTTGAAGAAGCTTGATCTGTCTTTCTCCAAAAGACCAAAACTCTGAAATAACCATGGACCCAAGAGCGGCCTTGACCTCCCTCAACCTCTTAAGCATGATGAATGAGGAGGCAAATCACGTATCTGCAACCTTCAACAATGATAGTTGTGTGCACTTTTTATAGATTGTGAGGGCATTGGTATGGTTTTGTACAAAATTGCAGATATGACGTGCATCCTCAATAAGACTTCCGATCCATGTCACATCCGAAGCAATGGATTTAAGTGCCAAATTCAAGGAATGAACAATGCAAGGTGTCCAAAATATTTTTGGATATTTAGCTTCCACAAACATGCCAGTAGCCTTGCAAGTAGGTGCATTATTTGTAATAATTTGCACACAAGAATCAACACCTACATCTTCAATAGCTTTAATGAACAACTCACCCATATATTGTGCATCCTTGTATTTTCCAATAGCATCCACCGCTTTCAAGAAAACTGGTCCATTCAAGGAAGACACAATGCTAACACCAGATGAGGGCCAAGCTGCTTTAATAGGCTCTAGCATTTTATCCACTTGCCTCTTTGCGTTAACCGACAATGTGGTTCTAAGCCTCTCTGAAGTAGGAGGCATGTACCCTGTTAGAGCCCCTTGAGTTAGACCTCGAAACATCTCAATAAACGAAGGAGACCGTGCAACATTAAACGAGATGAAGTTGAGATAGAAAAAAAACCCAATGGTAAAATCCAACTCATCTTGCCTCTCTTGCTGAGATATCTTGTCCATTGGACCCATTGCGGGCCTCTTTCTTGTTGCTGCACTACCACCCCCAAATGGGTGTTTGCTAGATGGTTTCCTTAATAATGGAAGAGGATCCTTATTCTTGGTTTTCCTAGATGCTGCTGTCATGATCCCCTCGCCAACATTGGCCTCTCTTCGTTTGGATGCACACACTCCTTGACATGGTCCAAGTCTACAAGGTGTGCCCAACAAATGGCCCTTTACTCGGAAGTAGGTGCTTGTAAATTGATTCTTGCAAAAACTACATGTCCAAAGAATATTACCTCCCCCCTTTAACTTGGACCCAGGCCCTTGATGTCTTGTGACATACTTCCACAATGGATACTTTGTTTCTTGAGCTTACTGCTGTTGAAGTTTTGGTAGCAGTGGGAGGTATTCCCTACTAGACGACCTTTCTTAGAGAAGAAGATTCCAGAAGTCAAAGGAAGACCATTGAACAGTTGAAGAACACCCCTGAAGAGAAGTCGACCCATAGGAAAAGAATAAAGCGGAAATGGAATTTCCAAGAAGAGAAGTCAGCCCATAGGAAAAGGATAAAGGGGAAATAGAATTTCCTAGAAGAGAAGTCGACCCCAGTTAAAGTGACTTGAAGACTATAAATAAGGTGACGCCTTGCTCATTTGTCACTCACTCATTCAACTATCTCACTCAAGAAGAGGGCACACGTTTGAGGCAAGGAGAAGATGCAACTACTACAACAACTGGGGTTGTCTTGGTTATTCTTGGTGGTTTCTCTTGTATGCTATCTCTGGGAAGAGGTGCGCTAGTTTTGTATGGTGGTGCTGTTGCAACTATTTGGTGCAGTACCCTTGTTTGGTGCACTAGTCTTGTATCATGGTTTCTTCATTATCAGTTTTTTCTGGTGAATACAAGCTTGTTCATGGTTTGATTATATTATCAGAAAGAATCTATCTAAGAAAGATTGGCTGGGTTTTCCTTGGGTTTGGGGTTTTCCTAGGATAACTCGTGTCTTTTTGTGATTGTTTATGCTACTCATATTTTCAGTATATGGTATATGTAAAAGAAGATCTAAATACAACGGTAAATCTATTGCTCTGTAAATTTAAGAAAATCTGATATGGGATCTAAGCTGGTTACCTTCAGAACAATCTAACCATTGGAAGGAAGATCTTGAGATTTGTAGCTGCATAGCCTTTGTCAAGCTCGTTGAACACTCTTTCCAAAGTCGTTGGGACTATCTCCACCTCAGAGCAACTCGCCTAACCCTAGCGCACTCACTGCTCCTCTTAGATTGCAGTTTGGTGAAGTTTGAAATTTGAAAATTTTCAGATCTAGGGTTTCTACCACCGAAAATGATTACCAGTATGAGAGTAGAGGATAGGCTGGATGGAGCAGACAACTTCAGATCGTGGAAACATAGAATACTCTTCATTCTAGAAGAGAATGAGTTGTTGGATCATGTCAAGCAAGCCCTCCCAGAACCAGAAGAGGAAGATGCCAAGGCAAAGTTCAAGAAGAATAAAATCAAGGCCAAGAGGATCTTGACAGATTCAATCAAGGACCACTTGATACCCAATGTATTAGAATTGAAGACACCAAAGGAAATGTTTGATGCCTTAACCATATTATATGAAAACAAGAACACAAGCAAGAAGCTAACCTTAAGGCATCAACTTAGGAACATAATGATTGTTAGAATTAGGGAAAAATAGAAACAATAAAGCCTTTTTCAATTTCTGTTCACTAGATCAACATATAAGAGAAGTGTTATCCCCGATTTCTAGGGATAACTAGGAGATCATGTCTCGAGGCCCACAGGTCCTAGACATGGAGTACTGAGAGCAGGATTGACCTGAGCATGGCCCTGGAGGGCCCATTCTTCTTCTTCTTCATCAGACCTGTCCTGTCAGCAGCAACAACATCCATCACCTTCGACTTGGACTTGCATCGGAGAAGACTCTTGCTCCATGAGGTAATTGGTCCAGGTATCATGGTATGTGTCATGTTTGATCATTATAACTTTCGGATATATGCATCAGGTTCCTTACATTTCTGACATCTGCTTGGATCTTACACTAACCCACTTGACCATGGTTGGGGGGATTAACGGGGTGCCCTAGCAAGCTTGTATCCATAGGTTTTGGTCAGTCACCAAGGGGGATTTAGAAGAGCCATCGTCGGCTCCCACCATATTATCATTTTACGTCTTGTATCCTATCCATCTATCCCACTCCCCTAGTCCGGGCATTAGGATAACCTATTTGTGGGGTTACACTTTATCCTATAGGAAGAAGGGGCTAAAGGCCCAGGAGGTAAAAGCAACTGGTAAAAGATAAAAGCCATAGGAAATAAAACCTGGAGATGCCTCGCCCAGGGATCCCCGAGAAGGCAATAAAAAGCCTCTCGATAAGAAACAAGAGGGGCTTGAAGAAGAGTAATAAAACAAGACCTAGCCAAGAGGATGGGGGGTCTCATCACGAGCCGACCCATTATGTTCATAGGTATCTAGCAGTATGACATTGCCATTATCTGGCTACCACGCCAGGCCAGTGACCCTTGGTTGCATGGCCAAGGGAAAGGGGGTCTCATCACGAGCCAGCCTTATCATTTCTGCGAAAATACTCATGGGTAACACTGTCAGCTCTGGTCACCATGCGAAGGCAGTGTCCTCTGGTTAGACCTTGAAGCAAAAAGAAAGAAAAAACAATAAATAAAAGGAAGAATAAAGGCAATAAAGGGCTTGGAAAAATTGCATCCATGATAGGTACAACTCGCCTCCTACAAAGGCACCCACGGATAATACCCACCCCTGGTTTTTACTGTGTCTCGACATCCTTAGACCACACCACCTCGTATTACATGGCTTGAATGATATCCTTTGGGAACTTTCCTTTTCTTATGGATGTTGGCCCAACAGGGCACTTTGTCTTTTCTTCGGCTTTGTATAGTAGGTCAGTGTAATGTCTTTGAGCTATTAGATGATATGCTAGGGGTCTTATGCATGCATTTGATAAAATTAATGATGAAATATGATTGACATTGCTATGATCCCGAGGACTAATGAGCCCATGGAGGGCGAAGTTTTTGATGTGCAGGACCATACCCGACGGATAGGTACCAGGTGGACCGGTACACATGGGGAGATGATCGGTTCGGACCTCCATGGGGCTGAAGAGCCCATCAGATGGTTGCTGGGACCTCATCAGGAGCAGAGACAGGATGATGATTGATTGAGCCTTTGCACACGAGAGGGGGGAGGACGTTTTCATCCAGGACTCCTTGGCTGAGCCCAGCCCAAGGGGATTGACCCACTACAGGTGGAACGTGTGCTTTCTGATGCCCTAGGATGTCATTCAGGAGCCATGACGTCACCTCCAGTGAGTGGTACCTTGACAGAGCATTTTGGCACGTGTGGCAGAG
>ML813957.1:139408-154019 GCA_009831015.1 Picea engelmannii
CTTCTCGGGGATCCCCTGGGCGAAGCATCTCTAGGTTTTCATTTTCCTATGGCTTTTATCTTTTACCAACTGCTTTTACCCCCTGGGCCTTTAGCCCCTTCTTCCCACAAGACAAGATGTACCCTGGAAGGTCATCCTAATGGACAGACTAGGGGAAAGGGGTGGATGAGCGGGATATAAGATGAAAAAGTGATAAGATGGTGGGAGCGGACGATGGCTCTGCAAACCCCCCTCGGTGGCTAACCAAAACCCATGAACACCAGCTTGCTAAGTTACCCCATCAATCACCCCAACAGTGGTCAAGTAGATTAGTGTAAGATCCAAGCAGTCATCTGAAATGAAAGGAACCTAATGCATATATGAGAAGGTTATAATGATCAAATATGACACATACCATGATACCTCGGACCAATTACCTCATGGAGCAAGAGTCCTCTCTGATGCAAGCCCAGGCCAGTAGTGATGGAAGCTGGTACTGTTGACAGGACAAGTCTGGCTGAGAAGAAGAGAGATGGGCCCTCCAGGGCCATGCTCAAGTCGCTCCTGCTCTCGGTACTCCATGTCTAGGACCTTGTGGGCCTTGAGACATGATCTCCTAGTTATCCCTAGATATCGGGGATAACAGGCCCCATAATATACTAAAGGTGGTTATAACCACCCAGAAAGAGAAGTCGGCCCTGCCAGTGAAAAGACACCTCCACACGTGCCAGTGTTGTATAAATAAGGAGGCTGGCGCCTCAGTTAGACACACTCACTTGTTCATTGAGAGACAAGTTTTGGAGCTGCAGTTGAAGAAGAGAGAGAGAGAGAGAGGCGCATCTTTGGGAGATGACTTTCTGTATTTGTTTGAGTTATCTCTTGGCATTGTATTGGCTATCTATAATAAGGAAGTTTTGCTGGGTTTTCTCCCCCATGAGGCTTTCCTAGGATAAATGATGTGTCTCTTGTGATTCTGTATTTCTTAGTGATCCTATCTTATGCTATTGTTATTTATTGAAATGCAAAGAACTCTAATAATAGCTTAAACATTAACAGTTGCCACCTTTATACACACTTGGGCTACCGTGGAAGAAATCTTCAATCCACTCAGTGTGTCCTTGGGGGCAAGTCTCGAGTCAAGGTGCTGTCACCTGATCCTCGACTCCTCCGTCTAGGCCAACTCCTAGCGAAGCCAAGGGGGGTAGTCCCTAACCAAAATGCTATGGCTGTTAAGCTACTCTAAGCTAAGAAACCATTCTAGGAGTTTATTGCAGAATAAAACATTTATAGTGAAGCATTCAACACATTCATTTGATAGACAAACTAATTATTTATAATAGAACATATGTCTAACCATAAAAGATACATGCACAATAAAGTAAAGGATACAATATCTGCAAGTGTTATAACAGTTATTTGACAATCATCATATTGTAAATGAAATACTGCTCATGAAATAAAAGTTGTAAACATGAAACCAGTGCCTTAAAGGTATTGCGAGCAGTTGTTGAACGCACGTTTTATTAAGGTTTATTGAAGGTAGATTAATGAAAATGTGTGGCCTCTTTAGAGGCTATCTTTTTGTTTGGAAATATGCTGAGAAACTATCGAAGCCCCAAAGATTCAACAGTAAGTTCAATGAAGGTGTCAAATGTCCAACACGGGGAGAACCTAGATCTCAAAGTTCTCGTCTGACTTCACACACTCCCTTCATGCGGTTTCCCTCGCATCAAGATAACTACTATCAAGGTTTCCCTAATTAAACTACTCCACACTAACAACCCCGGTTCTGATGAATCCCAGTATCGAGCTAGGCTTGCAAGGGTTTAGAGCATACACTGGGAACTGCAGGGAATGTTTAGTTTAAAACTGAAAGGAAAATGCGGAAAACTTGACATGTTTTCTAATTACTAAAAGTGAAAATGAAAACTAAACTAACATAAAAGTTATTTTGCTTAAGTAAATAAAGTAGTGATTGCTTGAATGGTTGATTTCCTTAAGTTGCGTGTTTTGAAAACAAATAAAGTAAGGAACTTGAAAGGAAAATGTAGCACATAACCACCACTGATCCCCCTAAAAGGGATGACGAAACTGGGCACTAGAGGCCCGCTTTTATTAATGCCTATTACACTTTAAGAAAATGTTTTATTTTTATTTTTATGAGTTTGGATCCTTATAGAATGGATCAAGTTATTAATCAACAATTACAAAGAAGACTTCTAAAGTCTTGGTCTTCAAAGGGTCCAACTTGGGGTAGAAACTCTTCAGTTTTGCTTCAAAATCGTCAAAGTTCCCCCTTGTTTTGTGACGGACCTGCTAAAAACCAGCAAAGGAAAATGATTAGAAATGGTCAAAAATCACTCTAAGCAAGTACAAAAGTGAACATCTTTAGTCTTTGAAAAGACTTGCAAAGTTTATTGAAATAAAGGTGTTTTGGAAAGTTTTATGTGTTTTCTCTTTTGTTTTTCGGAGAGGTTGAAGGCTCCTTGTTCCTTGAATGCTCCCAAACTTGCACAAATTGGACAAGCTTCTTCTTGGCTGTCCAAGAACCTGCAAAGGACAGCAAGGTACTTGTGCCTTGATCGCTGCAAAACAACTAGAAGAAGGTGCTTGTAAAGGAGGATTAGAACTGTTCAAAATAAATCAACTAAAATCTAGATAAAAGGCTAAAAAAACTAGCAATTTTAGAACAACTAAATGAGCAAAATAACAAATTTATTGATGACTTTTGCTTGCTGTTCGGACAGCAAGTAAATGAGCACTTCAAATGCTAGATATTACAATAGGAAAGTGCTTTGAAGAAACTACTTACTAGCTTTAAAAGATTTGGATAAAAGCTTGCTAAGAAGTAGGTTTTTCTTTAGATCTAGCTTGATATAAAGAGTTGAAACTTAAACCTAGATCTAAATCACATGCATGCATTAATAAAGAAACTAGAATTTGATTTTCAATAAAAGAACTTGAATCTAACAAATGCATGTGAGTAAATAACCATAGAAAATTGAACTTGTGAATGAGGAATTGGGTGCTTGAATTTGGGGCTCCTTGGGCGATGGGGTCTCTTTGATGGAGGAAAGATGGAAAGATGCCTTTCAAAACTTTCCTTGAAGAGTAAGGATGCAAGATTAGATCTCTTACTACTCCAAGGTTGAGGTTCTTATGTCCTTCACAAAACTTGCAAACACTTTGTTAGATTTTGGTGTTCATCTACACAAGAAACTCAAACAATCATGTTAGTTTAATCATAAAAAATAACATGCATGATAAGCTTCATATATAAAACAACAAGAGGATTATAAATGCAACATACAATAATAATCCAATCTGAATTAGATAATAGTACCTCTACTTTCAACCAATACCAACAAAATTTATGAGCAAAAATTGAAACACAATCACCTCAATCCATTAGCATAGCATCATTCCACATGTAGATCCAATACCAAGAGTAGAACTCCAAAGTCTTTATGTTTTTTTCCAATATAAAAAGATTTACAATAGCGATTACAAGCTAAGTCCAACACCCTTTCCATCCAATGGGGGGTCGACTTCATTATATAGCTTTTTGGGTGAAGATTACCAAGTGAGGGCGCATGCCAAGAGAGGAGATGCGCACTAGTAAGTTGGGGAATGAGTGGAGTGAGTGGTAGGTGGAGTGGCGTGATGTGAGGGTGAGTTGGAGTGAAGTGAGGGTGAGGGTGAGTGGAAGTGGAGTGGTAGGTGAGGGTGAGGACGAGTTGTGCATAGGGATTAGCACCCCTCTTTGCTAGTGCGCCAACTAGAGGAGGAGGTGCGCCTAGCCTCTTTGGGATCTCCTCCCTCTTGCCATGCCACTCAAACTAGGCGCCCTCACTAGGAGAATGCTTCGCCAACTAGACCAGGGACTCCAAACATTGAAAAACATGTTCCCGACATGTTTGCTAAATTTTAACATTTTAATTAAATTGTCCTTTTTTACCTTTTTGAGAGAAAAATTCAATTTTGAGTGATTAAAATCTTTTTTTTGCCTCAACAAAGGGGAGATAAGGGTTTAGGAGGTGCTCTGGCTTAGAAAATGAGCACAAACATGGCATCTAACAATAATTGATACCACTTTTATGACTTCATTGACTTTTACATTAAAAATTGTCCGTTTTACGGGAAATTTTTAATTGACTCATGGCATCTAACTCACCCTCATATTGAGTCATATGTCTATTGACTCATGGCATATGACTCATATGACTATTGATTCATGGCATATTACTCATATGACTATATGACTCATGGCATATTACTCATATGACTATATGACTCATGGCATATGACTTAATAGACATAACTTAGCATGAATTCATATACATTTAGATATTAGACATTGGTTATACCATGCCAAGGCCTAACCACGAGCACATACTCCAACTTTGGAGGAGATTTGAGTGAAAAAACTTAGAAATTATTAATCGCCTGATAGGCAAGAAATAATTAACAAGTGAAAAAAAACACTCTAGAGTACGTGCTCGTGCTCAGGTCTTAGGTGGCGAATAGTCTTTTACAACTTTTATGCTCAAATCATTTATTACAATGCCCTGGAGGGATGGAAATGCGGAAAAAAGGTGGTCTCATAGACCTGCTGAATTTCTGAACACTGAATTCTGAGCATCTGACTGCTCAGTCTTTGGCGGCTCATCTGCAAATCCAGCTAGTGCAACTCGGTGGATAACAGATCCCACGATGTACAGACGATTGATCGGATCCTTGATGTACATGGGTAACACCAGGTTGGATATATGCTTTGCAATGAACACATCGAGTCAGTACATGGTTGAGCCTAGACATGTAAATTGGATAGCAACAAAGCATGTGTTGAGGTACCTGCATGGTACGGTTGGATATGGACTCAAATATATCTTGGATGATGAAGTAAAGCTGCAAGGTTATATAGACTCTGACTGGGCGGGGAGTGAAGTGGATCGGAAAAGCACATCAGGATGTTGCTTTAGTTTGGGATCAGGTATGATCTCATGGTTAAGCAGAAAACAGACGTCAGTGGCACTCAGTACAACAAAGGCAGAGTATATAGCAGCCACTGTTGCAAGCCGTGAAGCACTGTGGCTCCAGAAGATGCTTGCAGGGTTATTTGATCTAGAGTTGGAGCCAACTTTGATATATTGTGATAATCAAAGTTGTGTGAAGCTTTCAGAGAATCTAGTCTTTCATGACAAGTCAAAGCATATGGAGATCAAATACCATTACATCCGAGACATGGTGCAAAGAGGAGCAGTGGAGCTCCGGTACATATCCACAGATGAGAAAATAACGAACATTCTCACGAAGCCTCTGTCGAGAGTGAAGTATGAGTACTTCAGAGACAAGCTTGGCGTGATGTAGAATGTCCACCCTCATTAAGAGGGAGGTGTGATGTTTCTCCTCGAACAGGCTCTCCCTCTGGCCAAGGGTTTCCCAGATTAGTCATGTGAAGTGACCGAGGGAGTAAAATGTATCTTGGTACAAGTCTTGCCTATGCCATGTGAAGTGGCCAGGTGTGAATAAGACTTGTAGCATGGTCTTAGGACCATGGCTTAGCCTTGGGGCTATGGTTGTAGTCTTGCCCAACAGATGGGTGTGAATGGGACTACTAGGAGAGGAGAAACGTCATAGTGTAGTCATAGAGACTATGGCGGTAGTCGTGTACTACTGGATGCTCATAACGTAGTCATGGAGACTATGGTGGTAGCTTTGTGGTACTAGATTCGTAGTCATGGAGACTATGGTGGGTGCTTTATGCTACTAGATTCGTAGTCGTGCATACTATAGTGGTAGCTTTGTGCTACTAGATTCGTAGTTGTGGAGACTATGGTGGTAGCTTTCTGCTACTAGATTTGTAGTTGTGGAGACTATGGTGGTAGCTTTGTGCTACTAGATTCGTAGTCGTGGAGACTATGGTGGTAGATTTGCTACTAGATTTGTAGTCGCCAGACTATGGTGGTGATCTTCGGACTACTAGATTCATAGTCGTGAGACTATGGTAGTGGTCTTGTACTACTCGATGGCATAGTCACGAGACTATGGTAGTAGCCTTGGGGCTACTAGATGCTTGCAGCGTAGTCGTAAGACTATGGTAGTAGTCTTGGGACCACTAGAAGAAAACATCTTGGAAGAATACCTCCCTAGCTAAGAGGGAGTGTTGATGTTTTGGTAGCAGCGGGAGGTATTACCTCCTAGACAACCTTTCGTAGAGAAGAAGAAGATTCTAGAAGTCAAAGGAAGACCATTGAACAGTTGAAGAACACCTCGGAAGAGAAGTCGACCCACATGAAAAGAATAAAGCGGAAATGGAATTTCGAGGAAGAGAAGTCGGTCCACAGGAAAAAGACAAAGGGGAAATAGAATTTCCCAGAAGAGAAGTCGACCCCAACTAAAGTGACTTGAAGACTATAAATAAGGTGACGCCTTGCTCATTTGTCACTTTCTCACTTAGCTATCTCAATCAAGAAGAGGGCGCGAGTGTGAGGCAAGGAGAAGACACAACTACTACAACAACTGGGGTTGTCTTGGTTATTCTTGGTGGTTTCTTTTGTGTGCTATCTTTGGGAAGAGGTTCGCTAGTTTTGTATGGTGCTCCTGCTGCAACTATTTGGTGCACTACCATTGTTTGGTGCGCCAATCTTGTATCAGGGTTTCTTCATTATCAGTTTGCTCTTGGGAAGAAGAGCTTGTTCATGGTTTGATTATATTATCAGAAAGAATCTATCTAAGAAAGGTTGGCTGGGTTTTTCTCTGGGTTTAGGGTTTTCCCAAGATAACTCTTGTGTCTTCTTGTGCTTGTTTATGCAGCTCATATTTTCAGTATATGGTATATGTAAAAGAATATCTAAATACATTGGTAAATCTATTGCTCTGCAAATTTTAGAAAACGTGACAGCTGCCTTGCTAAAACAACATATTTTTCAGCCTTTGAAATTGTTGCTGCAGCCCCACTTCCAACAGATGGAACACTAGCTGACCTTGTTGAAAATGGAGGGGGGGCAACCTTAGTGGGCAAATGCCTTCCTTTCTTTTCCCCTCTTCCAGCTGCCCTTGATGATTAGCCATGGCTGCTGTAGCAAATTTCTTGGACTGCTGGCACTGCTATAGAAAAAAACTTGAAGAATGGTGGACAAATCCACTTGCTAGGCACTTGGAATCCCTTCTCACACTCCACTAAAGCCCTCTGTTGCACTCCAACTCACTTGCTGCTCCAACTTGTGGGAAGAATGAGGCCAAACACAAGACAAAAGTTGGTTTTATGGGCCTGCGGGTCGCTTTTCTGTGGGACACGTGTCCCTTTTTCGTGACACGAAATTTCGTGGTGTCGGACACGAAATTCCAACGTGTTATGTGCACGTGACATGTTGCAACATCAAATCTGACATGTGTCAGGTCGAATCGTGTCAGATTCGATGGACAAATGACATGAGGGGGGGTTTGGACAAATCCCGTGACTTAGTTGCTAACCCTAACTCTAGCAAACTTAAAATATTTTCTGCTGCTGTTATAAAAGTTTGCTACAACTACTGAAAACTATATAAATTTGCTGCATACACTCATCTATAATTGGATTAACTTGTTCAGACATTACTTCTAGCAATTGGATAATAATATACTTTTTGAATGCTTACTTTTCATGGTGAATTGTTATATTTCTGAGCACTTTTACTTGCTGCTGTTGCAATATATCAATTGTTGTTATATAATTGGTTTGCTGCTGTAATTTTCAACAGCCATAGCATTTAATGTTTGTCTAGTGTCGAAAGCGCTATTGTCTATATATACTTCTCATTGTTTATTGTCTCGTACAGGTACAAAAATTACATCGTTATCTTCTATCCCTTTCTTAGACCTAAACCTAACTAACGAGTGACCAAGATAGGGGCTGGTAGGCTTGAATAATCTTGCTATTTTATCCTTTGAGGTCACCAGGGAAGCCTCCCTTGTGGTGGACCTCTTCCATCACTAAAACGAGGGAAGTCTCTACGTAGGTGACAGTGGTAGATTCTTCCATAGTTACACAAGATTTGGGATCTTGTGGAGGGCTTTGAAAAAGTACAACTCCTGTGATAATATTTCCCACCATGATTGCCCAGTAATTATTCAGGTCAGTTCTGGTTCCCAATTTGCGGATTGGGTGAATAATGTGGTGGGACCATGATTGTGGAAATCCTGACAAATAATATGGTTAGACAAATCTGTAATGTAGTGAAGAAGTGTCGGTCTACCATGTTTGAAAAGCTCGGCTTAGAAACCCTCCTTGTTTATCGCTATGTTGGTGTTTATTTCCTAGATAGCCTTCTAAATATCCGTGTAAAAGAATATGTAACAAGGTTCTGGGAGGAGGGGGTGACTAGGATGGGAGGTTGCCTAGGAACATCGTAGAGGGTAGTTGTATTGGTGAACATTGACTGCGGGTCAAGATCGGAGGGGAGATTGGAGAGGTAGGGAAAGACGACGTGCTAAAGGGTTTTAGGGGAATGAGAAACGGTTGCACACAATTCACATCTCCTTTATGAGATGAAGAGGTGTCTTGTATTGGAGAAGAACGTGATGGGATTTTCAAAGGGTGGGGTAGGATGCAGGGTTATGGAGAAGGGCATGATGGTGTTGTTTGTGATGGGCTTTGTAGTCATCGTCACACCACCTATTCATAGGGTTGGATCTGTGGTTTGTGTGGCAAGAAGGATGGTAATGTGAGGATAGGAACTTAGAGTCGCATCCCAAATGTCCAAGGAGAGATGATTGTATTTGGAGGATGCAACCTTGAGGGACAAGAAATGTGAGAGGGGAGGAAGTAGAGATTAGAGGTGGGAAATTAAGGCATTCATATCCCCATAGTCGAACAAGAGTGGTGCAAGGGGGGCCTGGGGGAGGAGGGGAAGGAGGGGGGAGTGGCCAGCTTTGAGGGAGAAAGATAAGAGGGAGTGGTCAGATGGAGGGATCATGATGACAAAGAGTTGGTGGATATAGGTGAGGAAGTCTTGATTGGCTAGGACATAGTCTACCACACTATCACCCCCCACTGTAAGGAAAACATGTGAACTTGCTGGAATTTGAAACGCAAGGGAGGCCATTTAGGATTAGTAGCTCACGAGACTTGCGAAGGTGCAAAAGAGGGTTGTTGTACACTGTAAGGGGTCCCAAGGCATCCTTCGGAGTCTTATTGGGGTTCACTAAATTTGGATCAATCTTATGCAAATAGAGAGCATCCTTAGACCTAATGTGAAGTGAGATCTGATGGGTTTGGTCTATAGGCATTGAAGTCCCCCGACATGATGATATCACTCAAGGTTGAGTACTAAACGATATCTACATATAAATCCTGGTAAGCGTCCTTGTTTGAATCTGTATGGAGAGCAAAACCAAAATAGGCAGGAGGAAAGTAGCATGTCGCATTGTAGATCTCTCGAGGAAAGGGGGGCAGACCATGGACCTGAACCCACATGAATCTAGCATAATCATTCGATGCAACCATGGTGACTCTGCTCAAGAGTGAGTCCTTGATTGAGCAAGCAACACCACCTGAACCCTAAACATTGTTGAGCTTTGTGTCTCATGTCTACACACTGATAAAGTGGTGGTATCTTGGGTAGTTCAGAATAGCCTTGGCGGGGTGCTCATGGGTCTCGATAAAAAATAGGATATATGATGGTCTAAGTGCATCGTAAATCGAGCCCAATGAAGACCAAAATATTCCATTGCAATTATAACATCCAATAGAGACCCTTGACACCTTGCTTCCCCCCAGACAAGGGTGTCATTTGGTAGGCTTGGGTCATGTCCACCGTGGATGGGGGGAGTCTTTAATGATTGCCGTAAGATCTCTAATAACGACCCATTTGTTGGTCTTTCGAGCTACACCAATGTAAAATACCTAGGGTTTTTCCAGGCTGGGGAAAGGGAATTAGGTCAACTTCGAACAGTTAATTTGTGCAGTGCCAAACAGTTTGTCTACCAACAGTGGGGCATGTTTATCAACATCCAACATACATATAGAACCATAGAAATACCAACAGTAAACAGTAGCAGTAAATACCAGTTCTATAGCATAGAATACCAGCAGTAAACAATACCCAGCAAACCAACAATAAATAGTATCAAACCAGCAGTAAATGCTGTCCCAAAACCAGCAGTAAGACCATATCCAAACCGTATCCAAACCAACAGAAAATAGTATCCAAAACAGTGTCCAATACCAGATTTGCAATAACAACCAGCAATAAAATCCTCAAAGAGGCTGCTGTCCCAGTTGATAATTCTGGTAACAATATACAGAACCGGATTGCTCAGCAGTATCAAACCAGCAGTAAATGCTGTCCCAAAACCAGCAGTAAGACCATATCCAAACCGTATCCAAACCAACAGAAAATAGTATCCAAAACAGTGTCCAATACCAGATTTGCAATAACAACCAGCAATAAAATCCTCAAAGAGGCTGCTGTCCCAGTTGATAATTCTGGTAACAATATACAGAACCGGATTGCTCAGCAGTATCAAACCAGCAGTAAATGCTGTCCCAAAACCAGCAGTAAGACCATATCCAAACCGTATCCAAACCAACAGAAAATAGTATCCAAAACAGTGTCCAATACCAGATTTGCAATAACAACCAGCAATAAAATCCTCAAAGAGGCTGCTGTCCCAGTTGATAATTCTGGTAACAATATACAGAACCGGATTGCTCAGCAGTCACTTAACAGTTAGCTTTACAACATCAGATTTTCAGGATTACTAGAAGTTACTAGCTTATACAGTGAATCTGGGTAAAAGGAGCAGCTCGGGTCTGTTGTTCTGTTGTCAAGGATGCATTGCTGCTGTCCCAGTCGATAATTCTGGTAACGATATACAGAACCGGACTGCTCAGCAGTCACTTAACAGTTAGCTCTACAACATCAGATTTTCAGGATTACTAGAAGTTAATAGCTTATACAGTGAGCCTGGGTAAAAGGAGCAGCTTGGGTCTGTTGTTCTGTTGTCAAGGATGCATTCCCCAACTACCGATTGGAGTCTGATGCCCTTCCTTAGCCCTGTGCCGCTGCCTCTGTCAACCCTTAAGCCCTCGGCCTGTAGAACAAGGCCCCAAATCTCCACCCGAGTCCTCGGTACAGCAGGTAGGGAGCTCTGTCCCTCCGCTTAACTCTCAAGACCTCCTGTGGTAGCTCCAACTCCTTCAGAGTGCTCTCGTTGCCTTTCTGTAGCCTTCCGTCTGCAATTCCCAGGCTGCTACAGGGTTTAGTCCCTAGTCCTGGTTTCACCAGCCTCTGTGGCAGCCTCAATTCGTGGCAATAAACCCTCAGCCTGTGCAAGATAGTCCAGCGCACCCTCCAAACAGATTCTGTGGCTCCTTGGCAAGGTTCGGCCCCTCACCGACAGCTCTCCAACAATCCTTAAGCCTTCAAGAGTAATCTCCAGATGCAAGGCTGAGCTAGGGTGAGCTTGACCCACCAAAACTTAGCAAAGAAAGGGAAGGTTTACCCACCCTCCAAGGGACTGAGGCAACCGCCTCCAAAAACAGAAGAGAACTACAAATATAATCTAAGTTGTTACTCCTTTGAATGGACCTTTTCCTCTATTTTTATTCTCTCCTTAGGATTTATTAGTCCCTTATATAAAGTCGGCTCTCCCTTTTTTGTGGATGATTGTCCTTTAGTTCAGGTCGGCTCTCATGTAAATTGTGGGTGATGGAAGGTCGACCCTCCTACTAAAGCCCAACACCCTTTTTGCACCCATGACTCCCCTACCTTTGGGGATTATGGCCTACAGGAAGCCCCCTCAGCTAAAGTGCCCCTCCTTTGATGGAGTCAAAAGGGAGGGGACATGACAGTCCTCCCTTCTCGAGATTGCTTGTCCTTAAGCAACCGCAAACCAGGATGCTGCAAGATATGCTCGCTCTCCCACGTGGCATTCTCTATCGACCAATCTCTCCACCTGACGCGACACTCCCTGATCATGCTGCTCCTCAGTTTCCTCTCCTGGACAACCATAATCTCCTCGGAAGTCAACAACATCTGTCCCCTCTCATCTAGAGGCAGTAACTCAATGGGAGTAGTGACCTATGGTCCCCACACCCTCTGGAGGCATGATACATGGTAAATACTGCGACCTCGGTTACCCGCGATCAACTCTAGCTCGTAATATACCTCTCCAGCTCTATGAATCACCCTAAGGGGACCAAAGAGGCGTGACCTCATCCGCTCAGTGCCGCCTCTCCTCCATGGAGACGGTCTAAATGTCTATACCCTCAAGTACACCACATCTCCGATCTCAAACCTATGCTCCACTCTGTGTCTGTCCACACACATGCTGTGTCGATCTTGGGTGGTTTGTAAGCTATCATGGGTGGTGTCACTGCAATGCTCACCCACATGTAACCACTCAATCCATGACCTCGCATAGTCATGCAAGTACCTCTCAGTTTGTTGGTCCACCGCCCTCGCTTGACCAACTGCCTGAAGGTAATCACTAATGCTGGGAGTCAATCTTGAGCGCATTGATCTGATCGATCTCTTCCAAGGAGGTAGCTTTGGCATTCGTGCTGGCCCATACTCCCATGCGACCACTGGGGAGTGCAGGAGCCTTGCTCGCTGGTCAATCAATATGCTCTACAACCTTAGTGCATCTGTGATGTAATCAGTCCACAAACTCTTCCATCCTTGCTCTAGAATGGGCAAGGACTGCATCAACTCAACTTGAAGAGCGTGCCTCGACTTGCTCTATTGCCAAGTCATATGCTCCCCCATATGTCCTGACACAGCGCCCGCTAAGTCCCTTCATGTACAACTCTCTCGGACCTGCTTACAAGTGGTGAAGTCACTGGGGTCCCAAACTACCATGTATGATGCAAAGCACCCTCCACTCGTAGCACTGATCTTCCCGATGGTCACAACAGAACCTGTCAGACTATCCCTGTTGAGCCAAGCAATCATAAACTGTCGAGGCTTAGTCAACTCCTCATAAGACTGCTCCTCCAAGCAACCACTCATACGCACCCCAAGAGTAAACTCTGGAGAACGCAAACTGGCCATCCCATCTGTGTCAGCTGCCCTGCTATCCACAACTGCAATCCCAGGGTCCTAGGCTAAACGTAGAGAGGAACCATCGTGCTGAGGTTGCATCCCTCCAATCATCACTGTTTGAATGCCATGCTCAAACTGTGTGTTCCTCTCCTGGACCTTCCTATCATGGACCATCCTCGGCCAAACTATTGTTGATTGCAGCTTCATGAGACATTCTCCAGGTCGTTCTCCTCTGGACTGAGTTGAGACGATCTGTATGAGAGAGCCCATGTGATGGGTGTGTCGTTCTCCTTGGACTGAGTTGAGATGATCTGTGAGAGAGCCCATGTGATGGGTGTGCGTCAGACTTTGGATTGTGTTGTGATGACGTGTGGTCTCTTGTCTACTCCTCTAGACTGAGTTGAGATGACTTGATATGGTCTCTTGCCTTGTACTCCTCTGGAATGAGTCGAGTCGGCTTGAGATGGTCTCCTGCCTTGTACTCCTATGGACTTAGTTGAGTCGGCTTGAGACGGATCTCCATATGGTACTCCTGTGGACTCAGTTGAGTTAGTCTGTTGACAGTGACGTCCCTATGGCTGAGCACAAGTGGACGTGTCCCTAGTGGCTGAGCACTAGTGGATGTGTGAGATCCCTTACTATATTGTCAAAGAGTAAGACTTTGGTAAAACCCTAATTTATGTTGTAAAGGGTACAAGTAGCCCCCACCATACAAAGATAATTAATATTGTGTAATTATTAATTGTATTATTAAGTTGTATAGGTCGGCCCTATTGTGCCAAGTGTCATGTCTATTCGTTGAGTTAAGTTTTGTATAAATAAGAGATAGATCCCCATTGTGGATCATATCTCTCACTAACTCAACGCATGGTCTGAAATTTTGAGGACGACAGTTCACACTTTTCTAGGAGCTAGTTTTCTCAGTCTTAGAAGCACCCTCTTGTGTGCTAGGTTTTGGTGGTGGATGGTGGATCTTCTCTTGGCAATATAAGCAAAGGATTGCTGAGTTTTCCCCTTGGTTGAGAAGGGTTTTCCCCTATGTTGCACGAGGACCCATCCCCCCAAAAAAACCTGCGTACCCGCCGTTCCCGCATACCGGGGACTTGGGGACCCTTAGGAAACTTACCCAAATTGTTGGGGACTTCATTGGGGACTCGGGGACTTGCTGGCCGTCCCCAAGACGTTCCCGACAGATTTCAGGGACGTTACGAATAGATTTCAAGGATGTTCTAGGCAGATTTCAGGGATTTTTTTGGGCAGATTTTGGGGATATTCAGGGCATATATCTTCAGTCTTGACAATCATGGAAATTGATGATTGGACAATAAGATCATTTTTCCCATCCATTATTTTTGTATTGCATTGAATCTAAATTTGTTGTAAAAGTTGTAGCTCAAAACATGGGTTTTGTATGATGGGTTTTGATTTAGGTTTCTAGTGATTTAAATATTGTATTTTCAACAACAAGGTTACAACAAACAAAGTTTCCATGTCAAAAAAACAAGAAATGCAACATTTCAAAGGGCTGATCCTTATGGTTATTGTTCTTGTTCTTCTCATTTTTCTGGTCATCTTAGCTTTTACATATTGTACATGGGTTTTCA
>ML813958.1:2448-19453 GCA_009831015.1 Picea engelmannii
ATTATTATACCGTAAAGATTGTCATTAATGAGTAAAATCCTTGAGGAGACATTCACACTGACTGTCCCTACACAAATTGTCCAGAAACATGCAGAAAAGATCCTGCCAAGTAATGGGATATCTATTACAAATTTCAATATATTAGCGAAAACGAGTCTGACCGATCGTTCCCCTATTCCATACTTAGCCACTTTTTCGATTGCGGGTTCCCGGACAGGCAGGCTCAATATTGCGCTTCCATTGTTCCATGACCTGCAAACAACACCCAAAATTCTGTGATATACAAACAGACCGCTAGACTGCCCCATCATACCCTCTTCCGTTTTATGCGATTTGCACTCAAAGTTTCTAAGACATACAATTTTATTGTCAGGCCCTCACCTCTCTCGAGTATCCCTTGTAACCCTATTTTGAAGCCTGTCCGACCGCTTTTCATACTTGGCCATTCTTTACTTGCTCTTCCCCGTCCCCGTCCCTACCACCTTCGCCCTTGTTTATAATAAAAAATTGTTTATAAAAACATTATATATATATATATATATATATGTATATTGTAAAGACATACAATTTGACCGTCGAGCCCTCACCTCTCCTGAGTATCCCTTGTAATCCTACTTTGAAGCCCGTCCGACCTCTTTTCATACTTATATATATAAAAAAGAGTCTTATTTATAATAAAAAAATAGTTTATAAAAAACATTATTATACCATGAAGATTGTCATTAATGAGTTAAAGCCTCGAGGAGACAGTCACACTGACTATCCCTACACAACTTATCCAGAAACATGCAAAAAATATTCTGCGAGGTAATGAGATATCTATTACAAATTTCAATATTTTAGAAAAAACGAGTTTGACCGATCGTTTCCTTATTCCATACTTAGGCACTTTTTCGCTTGCGAGTTCCCGGAAAGGCGGGCTCAATATCGCCCTTGCATTTTTCTGCAGCCTGCAAGTCTGACTACTTTTCATACTTATATATATATAAGAGTCTTATTTATAATAAAAAAATTGTTTATAAAAACATTATATATCTATATATAATGTCTTATTTCTAAAAATGCAATTAGTAAGATTTAATACTAACAACTTATAATGCAGGGACCGTAAAAATTGTCATTAATAAGTGAAAGGCTCGAGGATATCTCCCATTAATACGCATTAAACCAAGATTTGCAGAGGGTTATATTATCCCTTTCGAGTGTTAATTTCAAACATCATGGAATGTCTTTCACACGTCGTCGGTTTGGCACGTTCACGAAACCTTCAATCCTTAATTTATCTTTGTTGTACCCACCACCTTCTCACTTCTAAGTATACAATAACTAAGATTTACTGCTAACAGCTCATCATGAAACACCCATAAAGATTTTCATTAATGAGGGAAAGGCTCGAGGAGATTTCCCATTCACACACATTGAACCAACATTTGCAGAGGGTTATATTATCCCCTCCAACTGTTCATTTCAAACATCGTCTGGAGAAAACAAAGATTCTTGTAAACTTATGGCACCATCTCGACAACAGTTATTTGGAGATACAATGAACATCTTTGGGCTTCAGGACTAGAACTTCCAGTGGTCTAGGGCATATTCTTACTACTCATCCCCTTCCGCCCAGAACAAAGTAATTTGGACATCTGGAATTGCTCATGCAGGTTGTTTCCCTGAACTTTTTTACTGATTAATCTTTGGAACGTGTGGCCATCCCAAATCTCCCGACTTAACCAAGAAACCAGAGATGCTTTTGATGTTTCCATTGGAGGCATCGAGGCCGAGAATTCCAGACTGAAGGAACGAGTCAAGGAATTGGAGGAAGCTTCGATTCCTATGCCATTTTTTGTTAGTCCTTTAGAAATAACCATGCATGCCACCCTTGCAGCCAAGTTAAAAGGATCCTCCAACGTACTTGCATCATGTAGAGGCTATGTGGATAATAATATCAAGAAAATAATGGAGTTGATAACTAAGGCCTGGGAAACATCACAAATTATGGCTTCCCTTGGAACGAGGGCACATTCTTTGCATGAACATTTGTAGGCAGATTTAAAAATGAAGAACATTTCTCTATAGACACAGTCATCCCTTTTGGTGTCCATGTCAACAACATGAAAATTATGAGAATAAGACAAGAATACCTCCCCTCCCAAAACTGGATCACTCAATTAAATGCATGTTGGAAAGATAAAGTGAAGAACCTGCATCTCATTGTCCATTCATGTGAACAAGCCATATCAAAGAAAGAAGAATTATTCATAAAGATGACCAAAATAGACTTATCCCTAAGTACCAACGAGGTCCAAGACCCCAAATTAATCGTCAACTCGTTTCCCTTAACTAAGCAAGCCTTCGATGAACAAATTGACATTTTTAAGGGGTTGTCTTTAGAAAAGTTTTACAACATCCTTAAATATGGTGAAGATGACGTGGACAACTGGCTAGTCGACTATTCGGTACAAAATGAAGAAATTGATCAGGCTATGTGTAATCTGTCTATCGATCTAAGGGAATTAGAAAAGGATCTTTTCAACATAAAAATCTGGGATGAGATCAACGTGGCCCCGTTGAGAGGCTACATTGAAGAATGGGTCGAAAGGGCAATGGAGAAGCTCGTTGACGAAGGGAAACGGGAAGTTAGCACGATTCGAGTAGTCGTCGATGACAACGATAAAAAGGCATCAACAAGAAAATAGAAAAGGGGGAGATATATATCATCATTGTAAGTCTATACTAATCACATCCTACTTTGTTTATCAATCCAGTTATTCCACCTTTTTAAATAGAAATGTCTAGCCAAAGATTGATACCTTCCAATTTATTCTTTTCAGGTATTCCTCTCTATCGTCGCCCACTTCTTCTTTCTACAGTCCTATTTCTTGTACATATTTAGTTTATGGTCCACGGGAGGCCCAATCCCAGTCTATATGACAAATGCATTTAAATTTCCAGGAATATGTAACATAAAATATTATTTTTTGATATATTTCAAATAAAACTATTTTTATCTCCTTTTATATTTATGTGTTCAGAATTTTTTATTTTCAACTATGATGAATGTCAAGATATTTTGTTTATTTAATTTGAATGTTTAATGTGTGTGATTCTTGGTCCTATTTTCCAGGAACCTTAATTTCAAAAAAAATAAAAAACATTTTCTATCGTTTTGTATTGCTTCAAGACATTGCGAAGGATATTTTGTAAGTCCCACATTTGAACTATACACGTGACAAGAAAAAACTTATAGACGAGTACCACATCTATAAGAACACAATAGGATTAAAAAATATATATAGCTTTTTCTTTTCCACCTTATATAACTTTATTTTTCCTGGCACATATAGAGACACACAAGCCAGATGATCTATATAAAGAAGTGACTATGAAAATTGTACTTAACTCTGACCAGTTGGAAGTATACAGAAATCATTATGAATGAATTTCATAAATAAATTGAAGAGATAAAACATGCAAGGTAGGAACAGAAATTTCAAACATAGCAAGTCAGACTACTGGTAAAAATCAAAAGCAAGATGGATTATACACTTTCAAAAACTAAATGGTTTCAATGCCATAATTGTTCTAGTGGCCACATGTCATTTCCTGCATGGATACCACATGTGATTCATGCTGCTTTCCACGTCTCTGTTGCAGTTTCCATTTGTCTCCGCTACTTTTCCCCCCATCCCTGTGCATTTATTCCCAATTCAACTCAACAGGGACTGCGATGCCATGCAACACTTGTTTACAAACTTTTTCAAGAGCATAATAATCTTTCCACCCTCCATTTATCATTTTCTAAATGCTATAGTTTTAGTTAAGCTTGTGATGAAGATAGATTTCAAGATATTTGTATGAAGTCACTTTCACCAAGTTGTTGTATCATACACAAAATTAGTGTAAGTGATCTTTTAGGATTTAACTATCATAACCTTCATTTTTTCATTGTTAAATTTCTTACCCGTACTAGAGAGAAATCCTGGAGTATTTTTAGTTACTTGTTGAGATCATAGGGATTCATTTCCACAAGAACAATATCATCAATGTAAAGAAGAAGGATGATGCCTATACCAACTAGAATTAGGCCGATGCAACACACTAAGAAAATCTTCTAACTTGTTGATGTATATGCCAAAAAGGGTAGGGAACAAGGGACAACCTTTCTTAACTCTTATATTACAATTAATTTCTTTGAACCAACCCTTAAGCTTGGTTTTGTCATTGTTAACTTTCATACTTGTACTAGATCAGAATCCTTGAGAATTTTTATTTGTTTGTTGAGATCACATGGATTCCTTGCCATAAGAACAATATCATCAATGTAAAGAAGAAGGATGATGACTATAACAACTAGAGTCGAGTCGACATAACCTGCTTCTTCCAGACAACCTTATAATGTTTGAAAATGTAAACTAGTTTACATTAATATATTGTTATCATCATATACTAATTCATACATTTTACCCCTTACTTTGTCTAATCCTCACACATCACTTCCACATTATCTCTGATATTTCCAACATTAATCTTAAATATTTTTTTCCCATTTTTTACTTTCTCCATTCTTAACAGCTATCCTGATCTTTTGGTATTTGATTTCTCTCCACCATTAAATTTTCCACATTGAATTTATCTCAAATTCCATGTTGACTCGTTTAATTAATTCCTTTTAATCTAAATGGTCAGATTGACTCGATTATTTCTTTAGCTAATTCTTACTCAACGAACACTTTCTCAACTTTAAATACAAAACCCCGACATGTGTTTCCTACTTATGAGCTTTATGTTGTCCCTGATGACGGGTGGAGTGTCAACTCGAAACGATGGACGTCTCAAAAACTATGTACACAGTGTTCATCCAAAAATACATTCTACATTAAACCTTATAATGTGTCGATGTATATGCCAAAAAGGTTAGGGTACATGGGACAACTTTGCTTGTCTCTTATATTACATTTAGTTTCGTCCAACCAACCGTTAGTGTTCTTGAACTTGGCAAGTTCTCAACTTGACATAAAATTTTATCTCTTCTAATCTATTCCAAAACTTAGTCATGGAAACTATGTTAAAATATTTACTAAAGTCAATGAAACAACATAGGATATTGGTTTTATTATTGTGACACTCCTCCACAATGATCCTAAGCCTAATAAGGTGGTCCATAGTTTAATGATAGTTCATAAATATGGCCTGCCATTTAGCTCTTTTTTCGTGGTTTTCTAGACATACACTGATATTGTTTTCCAAAATAATTCCATATAACTTGACTAAAAGGAGGATATTGATCCTATAATTAGAGGGATTGTTTTTATATCCACTTTAAAAAATAGGTACAATGAGGCTTTGAGTCCAAGGTTTATGGAAGCCCTGCTTGATTGCTAAATTGAAGAACGTGTGGATGTGCGACATGAGGATAAACAGTTCAATCTTTAGGATTTATGCTTGATAACCCTGAATGTCCTTAGCTTTCCATTTTGCAAACCACTTAACCCCAAACTCTATGTCTTTTCTATCTGGTACTAGTGATACTAGTGATTTGATATATCCTAAAATCTTTAAAAATTATATATATGCACATAGAAATCTATATTACAGATATAGTTATGTTTAATGGTATGTGCAATAACACCGAAGCTAACCTCAATGGTACATTCAAAGATCCTCAAAATGTTTAGCATGGGCCATGTCAACAACTACAACTATTTCTTGGTTAGACATTAGAGTTGACTCAATGGTGCATTCAAAGCTCCTCACAACATTTCACATGGGCCATGCCAACAACTACTACCATTTCTTGGCTAGTCATGACACATGGGCTCACTGAGGAATTCTTACAATGGTGTATATGAACTAAAAAAATCCTCATAGAAATAATGCAATGGGTTATGTTAAGTCGTTATAACTTAAAACTATGAGTTAGTAAATTTTTGACCTGGACAAACTTTTCTAACCTAACACTTTTTAGTTAAATTTGACTCTGAAAATATTACTACAATGTCTTTTCACTCTGTCATGTAATATTTTCACCCTGGATTATTTACTACAATGTATTTTCACTCTGTCAAAATAATATTTTCACCGTGTCATATAATCCATAGTAAACAAGGTTGCGTGGCAGTGCGGTCCCTGCCAACGAGGTTAGAAAGCAAATTGTGGAAAATGGGGTCGAATTGTAAATGAAACGAAGTGTTCGGTGAAAAATGTATATCATGGAAATGTTGTGTGAAACATGTATATCACGGAAGATGGGAAAAAAGTAAATGAGGGTTGGCAGTCAAAGCACCATCTATTTTTTGAAAGTATATAGCAAACCTATTTTTTTTTAGAGTATATAACAAAGTAAAAAATTTGTTTATAGTGCAAGAATAAATTTGGAAATTTAAATGCATTTTCCATATGGATTGGTGAAAGATAAAAATATATGATGACATAAAATTAATAGGAGATAAGAAAAATAAAAAAAAATGCATTTGTGAACATGGGGTATAAGTAAATGACGTTTGCATTGTTGAGCACCATTTATTTTGAAATATATAAAAAAAGAAAAGTTTGTAACATATAAAAGAGTAAATGTGTTTGCCATACACATTGGTGAAGGATAAGAATAAAAGTGTGTAACATATTAAAAATTAAATGCATTTGTCATACAGAGTGGTGAAAGATAAGAATAGAGTCTGTAACATATAAAAATTTAAATGCATTTTTATTTGAAATATGTCAAAAAATAAAAGTTTGTTAAATAGTGCTGGAAATTTTGAAATATACAAAAAAAATAAAGTTTGTTACATATAAACTGGAATTTCAATGCGTTTTTCATGTAGACTGGGATTGGGGCTCCCGCGGACCATTATAGAAATATGTACAAGAAACAGGACTGTGGAAAGAAGATAGAGTGCACTAGCTGCAAAAGAAAATAAATGGAAAGGTATAAGTGTTTACCTATACATCTATATTTAAGAAACTGGAATAACTGGGTTGATAAACAAAGAAGGATGTGATGAGTAAACTTACAGTGAGGGTACATATGATCCCTTTGGATATTTTCTTGCGGATGTCGTTTCATTGATGTCGTTGACCACTGCGGTTTCAAGGATGTCCTTCACGACTGCTGGAATGTTGGAAACTTCCTGTTTCCTTTTGTCGACGGCCTGTTTCAATTGCCTTTTGATCCATTCTTCAATGTAGCCTCTCATTGGGGCGACGTTGATCTCATTCCGGATTTTTATGTAGAAAAGATCGTTTTCTAATTCCCGGAAGTCGATAGAAAGATTAGAGAGAGCCTGATGAATTTCCTCATTCTGTATTGCATATTTGACTAGCCAGTCGTGGACGTGAGCTTGATCCAATTGAAGGATGTTGTAAAACTTTTGCAAAGATAAGGTCTTAAACATAGCAACCTATTTATCGAACTCTTTCTTGGTTAAGGGTAAGGAGTTTGCGATTAAGTGGGGGTCTTGGAAGTCATAGGTTTTCCCGACTAAGTCTATATTTGACAGCTTTGTGAATAATATATCTTTCTTCGATATGGATTGTTCACATGACTGAACAATTAGATGCGAGTTCTTTACTTTTTCTTTCCAACATGCATTAAATTGGCCGATGCGGTTCTTTGATGGAATATCTTCTTCTCTTCTTTTTGTTTCTGTCATATTGTTGACAATCTTGCCAAAAGGGATGACCATTTTTAAAAAGAAATTTTCTTCATATTTTAATTCGGTCTGCAAAATCTCAAGCAAGCTATGTGCCCTGGTTCCAAGGGAAGTGATGGTTTTTTATATTTTCCACGCCTCGGTAACTAGTTCCACTTTTTTTTTATATTGTTCTTCACATATCCTTTACAGGATGCGAGCAGGGTGGAGGATGCTTTTACATTGGGTGCAGGGGTGCCAGGCATGGCTATTGCCAAAGGATCGACAAGCAATGGCATAGGAATGAAATTTTCTTCCAATTCCTTGACTCGGTCCTTCAGTCTAGCATTCTCGGTCTCGATGCCTCCAATGGAATCATGAATTGCTTCTCCGGTCACGGTGTGAAGTTCACAGATTTGGGACGGTCGCATGTTGTCAACGTCAACCTCTGAACGAGATTTGCCTTTTTTATTTTTAACATTTTTTTTTTCTGAATTATCAATTTTTTATTCCGGCTATCAAAAACAAAGCTCTGGAACACAAAAGATTCATCTTCGTTGAAATTTTTGGTAACGAATATGTCCATTGGATGGCTATGGTGGATGGCGTCTCTGGGCTGATCAAGGAAGCGAATCATGGTATCTAGATCAATGTCAAGTTCCATGTTCTCACTCTGAATTTTCGGCTCTTCCACCTACCCCAAATTTGTTTTTCTCTTCTTTTCTACTAGAATCTTGTGAGAACTATCAATTTTAGAGTGAGGAGGGTCATTATCTCCTCCTCCGTTTGAAGAACTCTGGGTTTATTTGTTGCTATGATTGGTTGTTGGAGTGATGCTCTAAGATGTAGTACTTTTTGGAGTGGTATTTGCAGATTGACCACTCTTGTCACTGGGGCCTTTCCCCTGTTGCGTGTACAATTTAGTGCAGATTTTCACTGTCTGTACCTTGTCGACATCAGAGGCAGGACTGTTGTCGCCACTGTCTCTATTTTTGGGCAGGTGTTTATTTACAAAACAATCGTCGAGGCCAAGTGTTTGTAAATGTTGTCTAAAAATATCATAAGGGTCGAATCCTCTTATGTTTTCAGCATATCTCATGTTGGAGATGCTGGAATGTGCTGCGAAATCATCAATTTTGTTGACGTTTTTCAACACAAACTCCCTTATTTTCCAAGGCAGAGAAATGAACTGTTTTTTTTCTTCCTTTGGAATAGATGGAACCAATAGCTGTATTGATGTGCTACTTCTGCAACAAACATTATTTCTATAATTTGACATGGAAGGAGAGCAGGTTGTTCCATGGAGCCAAAAATTCTTATGACAGTGTAATTATCCAAATGTTCGAGTGTCCCCTTCTTGTCAAAAAAACTAGTTGTTTGTTCAGATATGCGGGGAGCATCTTCTTCTAACAACAAAACTTTGAAAACAGACAGGAAGCCATTAAAGACCACATAAAAATAGTGGGAAGCCTTGTTCTTCCTTTAGGCTTCGTACCAGAACGTTACTAGGTGGAATTCGAAGTTGACATTCTGGGACAGAGACAATTGCGGAAACCGACAGGAATGTGCTATTGCAAAAACTAAATAGGATGACATATAAAATTTATTTTCCCTTTTGTAGCTTGACAATTGGGAAGAGATTTCATGGGAAATTAACCCGCCCCAATAAAAAATGACTTCTTCATTGACTGTGAAATAAAAAATATAAAGAGCCATGCGGGAAACAATAGTTGTGGACTCTTTTCTCGTTATTCTTGTAAACAGCCAGGCAATTTCACGAAATGGATTTCTAAATGAACTAACTTGCATGCTTGTGATATCTTCAGGAACTAGATTAAGGTTTTCCAGAAAAAGGGGCAAGAGGTCCAATCCGTTATTATTCTTTGCTAGGAATTGTTTGAAATATTCTCCTCTGAACGCCAATGTTGGCTCTGGCAATTTCAACATCTGGTGGAAGACCTGAGGTGTCAAAGAAACATAAGAGCGGTCTTGCAATGGAATAATTCTTTTCTTTGAAATAAATTTATCAGCGCACCAAGAGACTAGGTATTTACAGTCAAAAACCTCAGGGACACAACCTGCATGAGCAATCCCGAAGGACCAAATTACTTGGTTCTCTGCGACAGAGGTTGAGTAATAAGAAAATGCCCTGGACCAGTAGAAGTTCTGGTCCTCGCGCTCGAATATGTTCACTGTATCTCCACAAAACTATTGTTGAGCTGATGACATAGGTTTATTAGAAGGTTGGTTTGCTGCAAGTGATGGTTTAAATGAACGGATAGAGCCGATAATGTAACTTTTCGGTAAATCTTGGTTAAATTCTTATGAATGGGAAATATCCTTGAGCATTTCATTGATTAATGACAATCTGTAGTGGTGGTGCATGATGAACTATTAGTAGTAAAGTTTATTTATTGCATATTTAGACATGCGAAGGTGGTGGGTAGGATGAAGAGAAATTAAGGAATGGAGGTTTCATGAATGTGCGAAGGCCACGTCGTGTGAATGAGATTTCATGATTTTGAAATGAACACTTGAAAGGGATAATATAATCCCCCCGAAATTTTTGGTTTAATGTGAATCAATATGAGATGTCCTCGAGCCTTTCGCCCATCAATGAAAATCTATACGGTTTTTGCATGATGACCTGTTAGAATTAAATGCCAGTAATTCCATATTTAGAAACAAGATATATATATATAATTTTCTTTTCTTTTATTATAGACAAGTGAGAAGGTGACGGAAACGGCGAAGAGTAAGGAAAGAATGGAAAGCTCTGAAAAGAAGTCGGACGGGATTCAAAAAACGGTTACGGGGATAGTCAGGACAACTGAGTGTTGCACGGTCAAATTTCATGTTTCGAAATTTTTGAGTGCAAAATGTGTAAAATGAAAGAGATCATGACGAGGCAGTTCAACGGCCAGTTTGTATATTTGTGGAATTTCAGCAAAGTGGCTAAGTATGGAATAGGGAAATTGTTAATTGCATGCATAGCAATAATATCTTATATATAATTTCCAGCTGCTAATTGCAAAGGGGCACGGGCACAGGAAACAACAACTACGAACTGAATATTTCTTCAACACGCCAAACCGACGATCCGCAAAAGAAATTTGAACAAATGGTGAAGTATGGAAAGCGGACGAACGGGCTTCAAAATCGGGTGACAATAGTTCCACTAAATATGCAAGGACCCGATGGTTAAATTGTGTTTCTTAGAAGTTTTCAGTGCAAAAATGTGCACCATGGAAGAGGGCATGATAGGTGGACCATAATACGAAGAAGGTATGATCTAAGAACGGTTTCAAATTTGTATATCACAGAAGTGACGGTACTGTTCGCAGGCCATGGTTCAACAGAAGTCCAATGTCGAGACCGCCTATCGGGAATTCACAGTTGGAGAAGTTTATGGGTATGGAATGGGGAAGAGTTTGATTGGTGTCGCGATAAAAGAGCATGAGTGCAGTTGTGAACCCGCAAGACCGCCCGCGCGCAGATCAATGTTGACCTGGCCAACACGTAAGCTCGTCCATCAATTTGTATATCGCGGAACTCTGGGTGCCAATTGCAGGACAGGGAACAATAGAGGGCCAATTTAAAGAAAGGGGAAGTGGTCATTGGAAACGCGTGAATTTGCGAAGCTTCGGAGCAAGGAATTTTTAGGAGAAAAACGATTAAGTAACCAGGAAGAGAAACTAGATGGAATAAAAGAGTGGGAAAATAGAAAGGCGAAAGGCAGTTTTCGTAAGCGCTAATTGGTTTCAAAGAAGCCCCATTGTTGCAAAACCATGATGTTCTACTAATTGTCAGCAAATGCATTGTTGAAGATTAGATTTTATTGCAATGTGTGTGTGTAACTATGTTATTGATACATTCTTCCATGACTGTAACATATTAACTTAACTACTAAACTTCATTTTCTACTAATTGTGAGCAAATTCTTTGTTGAAGATTAGATTTTATTGGAATGTGTGAGTGTAACTATGTTCTTCATACACTCTTCCATGAGTGCAACATATTAATTCAAGTATTAAAATTCTTGCATTATGGGTTGTTAGCATTAAAACTTAATAATTGCATGTCTAGAAACAAGAATAATGAATTTGCTGCAACATTGTACATTGGTATTGCTATGTTCTATCTGCATTATGAATAGAATTGAACGTTGGTTTGAAATTATGTAATCCATTTTTTGTTTGCATAAAAAGCTGGTGGATTTACATAGTACATTGGCATATAATTGTTAGATGTTCCATCTTAGAAAAGATAATATAAGTAAACATAATGTCAAAGAATTACGAGAGCACCGAACCATGCCAATTAGACCATCTGTTAAACCCAGAAAAGAGGCAGTAACGAAGAGTCGAAGGAAAATATTTTTTAATAGCAAATGCATTTAAAAAAATAGAAAAAACACTGAGTATTGTACATCTATCCTTAGAAATTGGACCCAGTTCTTTGGGCCAAAACATTGAAGGTATATGAGAAAAACACAGGCACGAGATCTGCAGTATGCAAGATCTTTGCAGTGTTCTCCTCGATGAATCATCATGTGCTGAAATTGATATTTTTCACAAGCTTCCCCTGAGGAAGAAGACAAAAATGGTTGCAGGGAAAGTGGAATAGCCCTTAGCTGAAACCGCCTCTGCATAGTCCAAAACAATTCAGTAGCATATCTTTCACGTGCAATTCCAGAGGCCCAAATTAGTCCATTCTGGGCAGAAGGAGATGACTAGTAGGAAAATGCCTTGCAACAGTGAGAGTTTTGGACCTGATTCTCGAAGATGTTAATCAATGATTTTTTCGCTTGAAATATATCTCTGGGAGCATCAACATATCATTTCTTTACAGTGAAACTCTTTCACACAGAACGAATGAATTTGGAACTTTGGAATTCCTACTTTCGTGCTGCAAAGTGGTTTTTGCGTTCACCGTTGGTTTCTTTTCTGAAACTCCTTTTGGTGTTGTCATCACCGCCATCACCGAGTCGGGAAGTTCTATTCATTATGGTTGATTTCAATTTGGGCGCAGGAGTGGGAAGATTCTCTACATTGCCATCATCCATTACTGTATCATCGTCCATCAGATCATCTTCTTCCATCTCAGAATTCATGGCATCAACTTCTGCAACAGCCATGAATGCAAGTGGGCAGGTTTTCTAAGCAGTCAGGGTTGCCATGGAATTTTTTGGCTTGAAATAAATCTCTTGGTGTACCAAGGGACCATCTCCTTGTTTTCTCCTGGGCGGAGGGAGATGAATAGTAAGAATATGCCCTGGAATAGTGGAACCTCTGGCCATTATGCCTCAATGTGTTTACTATGTGTGGAGAGAACTGTTGCCAAAAGTTATTAAGAATTTTCATTTGCTCGAGACGATGTTTGAAATGAAAATCGGGGAGGGATAATATAACCATCCACAAATTATGGTTTAATGCATATCAATGGAATATGTCCTTGAGCCTTTCGTTGATCAATGACATTTTCCAGGGTTCATGTGGAATGAGTTGTCACCATCACAGCTCACTAATTGCACAATTAGAAAAAAGTGTGAAGGTGGCGGTGATGACGAAAAGAGATTAAGAATTAGAAATTTCTTAGAAGGACCAACCCGTTCGTGCACAAAAAAAAAAATATTGCATCGCCTTTCAAATGAATACTTGGAAATGATAACAAACTTGTGTGAAAATCTTAGTTTAATTCGTAGTAATGACAAATCTTCTCTGGATTTCCATAAATTAATGACAATCTTAACGGTTCCTGCAGGATGGCTACTAGCATTAAAGCTTAATTATTGCATATTTGGAAACAAGTACAAAGGCAGCGGTGATGGTGAAACTGATTCCAAGAAATACCAAAGTATGGAAAGCGGTCGAGCGAGTTACAAAAGACGTGAAGGGTCGACGGTCATATTGCATCTCAGTGACAGATATCGACCGTCAATTTGTATGTCGTGGAATTTGTAAATTGACAAAAGGACCTGTGGGTTGGTTGGCTCAACATTGCACTTTCATTGTTCTATGTCCTCCAAATAGCACTCGGAGTTCCATGATATACAGATTGACAGATGGAATCAAGGGATGGTGAGTTCAAGATTGCCATTGTTTAGGGATGGCAATTGCTATCAACTATCTAACATATCTAAAAAAATTATTTTCAATACTAAATTATTAATATTACATATTGATCTTGCAGAATTTTTTTAGACGAGAAAATTTGTACAATCTGGTCAGGCAAGTTATTTAAAAAAATTTCAACAAACGAACAATACATAGTAGACATGTACTTTTATAAAGTATGGACATGATATTTTATAGAACATATGCTTATCCCACATTCCATACTTAGGCACTTTTTCGATTGCGGGTTTTTGGCCTGACAGGCTGAAAATTGAGCCACTATTGTTCTGTGTCCTACAAATAGCACCCACGCTTCTGCGATATACAAATAGATAGGCAGACTTGCGGGTTGGTTAGTTGAACGTTGCACTTTTATTTTCCTGTAGCGATTATGTATTAGTTTCATATTTAGCCAGTTTTTTGGATCGGGAGCTCTCAGGTTGGCGGGCTAAAAAATGGGCCTCTATTGTTCCGCGCTCTACAAATAGCACCCACAGTTCTGCGACACACAAATTCAGAAGAGGACCTGTAGTAAATTATTACTGTTAAATATTGATATTGCAGAATTTAATTAGACAAGAAAGTTTGTACAATCTGGTTGGTCAAGTGATATAAAAGTATTCCGACAAATGAACAATACATAGTAAACATGTACTTTTATAAATTATGGACATGATATTTTATAGAACATATGTGAATCCCTCATTCCTTACTTGGGTTGTTTTTGGATTGGGGGTTTGCAGCCTGGCAGGCTGAAAATTGAGTATATATTGTTCTGTGTCCCACAAATATCACCTACACTTTCGCGATATACAAATTGACAGGAGGACTTGTAGAGATGACTCTCTATATAAAGTATGGACATGAGATTTTATAAATCATATTCAGATCCCTCATTCCATACTTAGGCACTTTTTGGATCGGGGGTTCGCGACCTGGAAGGATGAAAATAGAGTCTCTATTGTTCTGTGTCCTACAAATAGCACCCAAACTTCCAAGATATGCAAATCGACAGGAGGACCTATAGGTTGCTTGGCTGAACATTGTATTTTTATTATTCTAGAACTTATGCAGATCTCTCATTCCATATTTGGGCACTTTTTGGACTGCGGGTTCATGGCCTAGCGGTCTGAAAATTGAGTATCTATTGTTATGTGTCCTACAAATAGCACCTAGACTTTCGCGATATACAAATTGACAGGCGGACTTGTGGACATCAGTCTCTATACAAAGTATTCACATGAGATTTTACAGAGCATATGCAGATCCCTCATTCCATACTTAAGCACTTTTTGGATCATGGGTTCACAGCCTTGCGGGCTGAAAATAGAGTCTCTATTGTTCCGTGTCCTACAAATACCACCCAGACTTCCGCGATATACAAATTGAGAGGAGGACTTGTGGGATGCTTCGTTGAACATTGCATTTTTATTGTTCCATAGCGATCCTGTATTAATTCCATATTTAGCCACTTTTTTTTATCGGGGACTCTCGGGCTGGTTGGATGAACATTGCACATTCATTATTCCATGTCCTCCAAATAGCACTCGGACTTCTGCGATATGCGCATTCACAGATGGACTCGAGGGTTGGCGGGTTCAAATTTTCCATTGTTTAGGGATGGTAATCCCTATCAACTATCCAACATATAAAAAAACATTATTTTCAATACTAAATTATTAATATTACATATTGATATTGCATAATTTAAGCAGAGGACAAAGTTTGTCCATTTTGGTGGACTGACTGATATAAAAGTTTTCGAACAAACGAGCAATACATAGTAAACATGTACTTTTATAAAGTATGGACATGAGATTTTATACATCATATGTGCATTCCTTATTCCATACTTAGGCACTTTTTGGATCGCGGGTTCGTGACCTGGTGGGATGAAAACTAAGGTTTTATTGTTTCATTCCCTACAAATAGCAGCCAAAATTCCTCGATATACAAATTGACATGCCGGTTCGGGCTGGTTGGTTGAACATTGCACTTTTATTGTCTTGTACCGATCCCATATGAATTCCATATTTAGCCATTTTTTTGATCGGGGGCTCTCGGGCTAGCGGGCTGAAAATTGGGCCTCTATTGTTCTGCACTGTATAAATACCACTCACAATTCTACGATATACAAATTGACAAGCGGACCTGCGAGCTGGCTGGCTCAACATTGCAGTTTCATTGTTTTGTGTCCTCCAAATAGCACTCGGAGTTCCGCGATATACAGATTGACAGATGGACTTGAGGGTTGGCGGGTTCAAGTTTTCCATTGTTTATAGATGTTAATCCATATCAACTATCTAACATATCTAAAAAAAATATTTTCAATACTAAATTATTAATATTAAATTTTGATATTGTAGAATTTAATTAGACGAGAAAGTTTGTACAATCTGGTCGAGCGACTAATATAAAATTTTTCCAACAAACGATGAATACATAGTAAACATGTACTTTTAGAAAGTATGGGCGAAAATTTATAGAGAATATGAAGATCCCTCGTTCTATACTTGGGCACTTTTTGGATCGCGGGTTCTCGGCCTGGCGGGCTGAAATTTGAGCCTCTTTTGTTCCATGTTCTGCAAATATTAGCCAAAGTTCTGCGTTATACAAATTGGCAGGCGGACTTGCGGACTCCACGTCTGGCGAGTTCAAGATTGCAATTGTTTAGGGATGTTCATCCTATCTGTTATCACTCCAAGAAACCCTTTGTGGTTGCATACCAAAGGTGCTTGGTAACTTAAGAAATTATAAATAATGAAAGGTTGGATCAATAGGATAACAGAAAGTAACTAATGAGAAGACAACTCACAATGTAATTGAATGAAACAGTGCTCTCCAAGATTGGTTAAACAGTAAAATAGCTTTCAGTGGGTGAAGAAAAGATTGTTCATAAACCAGTACAAAGTAGGGTCTAATAAACAACTAAGAAACTGATTATCATGTCATGAGCCAAACAATGGGATAACAGCCATTCAATACTTGACAACAAGATAATAGTGCAGAGGAAATGTGGAAAACTGACACCAAAATGGAAAGGAACCTGTGATCTGTAAAAAATGAGAGTCTTAGTACAATAGCCCCTTGTGTATCCAGGAATGAACCCTTTATCAAACTGAGTTCCTAGGCTTTATAGCCTTTTCAAACAGTTTTTAGATCCTGAAAACATGGATCAAATCATCTAAAAATAGCAAGTCAAAATTCAGTTGCCAAATATGTGGGATAATCCCCAAGAATGAGGTCAATCCCAGATTTCATGAT
>ML813958.1:65037-77384 GCA_009831015.1 Picea engelmannii
CTTCTTCTAGAGATGTAGCTCTTCTGTGCACTTTTTCCTCTTACCACACTTCATTTTGGTAATGCCATAAATGTATTTACAAGTGTGTCAGTGGTGACATACTATATTTAGTGGATCATTCCTTATGAATCTATCTTATCCAAAATGAAAGGTGGACAAGGATTTGTCATTTACAACTACTTCTATGACATATTTGATTCCATAGGCCCCTATATGAGAGGGTGATGGGGGCCACAATTATTTCTTGTCAAAAAAGTGATGCCCCTAACCCATGTAGAAATGTATTATATGCCACATTTTACAAATACAACTTATCAAGGATAAGTTGAGCCAACAAATGGGGCACTTTGGTGGTTCTAAAAATACTAATATAATTTCCTTGATATGTAACATACTAGTCACCAACTTCACTAATTCCCTTCATAACTTTTTTTGTCATGAATTTTTCAAGTTCACAGAAGCTTAGTTTATACATGGGAACTATGAAATACTCCTAGATATTTGTCAAGTGTATCCTGAAGCAATGTTCCCATAAAATATAATAGTAGACATGTATGGGTGCCTTGCTCGACTACCACTACTAGCACATCCCTATAAAATTGTTTACCACAAAGGCATTGTCTAGTAAATAAGAGAACAAGATAAATGTTGGATGCATGTTTGGGGTGGTGTGCTTGGTCCTAGAGACTACTTGAGCCATTTATGTTGAAAGTATGGAGGTCCAATTGAATATTGTGTCATTCTGAGTAACAGTGTGAATTATTGCCACCTAGGATTCTTTGAACTATGTATAATATTCCTCTCCATATAGTCTGTTAGTACAAGTTTCAAATTTGTTCTTGGGGATTGTTGGTTTATAGGTAGTTACACCTTTTGATCTTACTTTGTCAAGGAAAGAAGACCAATGGAGCATGTAACATGGAAATAATATTCCTTAACAATGGTTTTAAGAAATTGAAAAGGTGGTAAAATAAGGAATGAATATGAAATTATGTAAAAATAGCTTAAAAAGGTCACTAGGGGCTTAAATGGCACACACATGATATCGCGCATGATTCATAGGGGCTCATATAAGTGACTAGGAGCTGCGATCAAGGGCTGAGGTTCAATATTTAAGCTGTGATTCATGGAATGAAATCAATAGCTCAGATTTGAGCATGTTTTGCCTCATAATATCTACAACGTACAACGCACATCACATCCACAAATTGCTCTGAATTTAATGATATTTGGGCATGCGAGGATGGTTTCGCAGCATGCTACATGGCTTCTATTTCTTGGTTTTGCATATCTTTTTTCTATGAGAAAACCACTCACATGCCCATGTGATACCACTGGTGGTATTTAAAAATATACATACAGACAAGTGTACACTTGGCACTGACCTAGGAAAGGAGGTGGACCAATCGTGAATGACTAATTTTCCACCTAGATATGATGTGGCCCGACACCTTGTAGATGGTCTCACAACACCCGATAGATGGTCGTTGCCTAGTCATATAAACCCACACAAGCATATAGAAATAACCAGTGGTGACCAGGAGACACATGGACCAACCAGATGATATCAGGACTGTCAATCATACCACCATGGCATCCACCTAGAACAATGACAAACCACCATGTGTTCGTCATACATTGATGACATCATAAATGACAACATTCAAATTTTCACGCATTTTCATAATTTGATGAAGCAACCAACATTAAAGTGACGTGTGTCCCCATATCATTTTAAAATGAATAAAATATGATCTTAATGGATTCTCCCACATGACAAAGGATGTCATAAATGTTAGAAGAATTATGTGGCACGACCAATCAGTCCAATCTGAAGAAAATCATTGAAAATTATTACATTTCTAGATAATCTTGGTGGGTATCAAGATCATTGGCCATCTCTCGCATGTTCCAATATCTAATGTTAAGTACCATGCTCAGATCTGATTAATCATGAGTTTTATCAGACTGGTCTTCTTACCAACACATCACAATTCTATAAAAATGGGCCACATGCATGCTACCATCATTCACAAGTTTCTCTTCTTTATTTGAATGTTTTTTTTCTGACCTTTGATTTAATGGATGGCGATCATCCTGCAGGGGATTATTCCCCTAATAAACCATGTTGTCCATACTAGATTCAAATGTGTTGGAACTTCTTCCTATTCTCGCAAAGGGGAGGAAGGACCCTTCTTATTTATACTAGTTCAAAAATAGCAGCAATAGGTTATCATGTAAATTATCCTAAAATGTAGTTGTATTTTCTGGAAAACATCAATCCAAGACGGATGGTAGAGGACCCAGAGGCCAAATGGATGTTTTTCTATGCAACAAGGTGATTGTGGCTGAGAGGAAATGACTAATTTTTCCTTTTACTGACAAAAAGCCTCAATTTTGGAAGATTAGAAGGCACCCAACCCAACAACTCTATCCTTTGGACCCATTCATATGGAAGGATCCAGGATTAGCTTGCATTGGGGGTAAAAATCCTTCTTGATCAAAGGGCCTCTTACCATAGTAAAAGTGATTGTTTTACTTAAGTTGGAATTTCTACTAGAAAAAAAATAATTTCATTAGTTAAAGAAGCAATATCAAGAAACTGTTATGGTGGTTTAAAGAAACAAAAAGTGGTTTTATTACAAGGAATAGCTATCATTATCTCATCATCAAAAGATAGAGATTCGAAGAGTGTCTGAACTTGAAATTCGAAAGACCATTCCAACTCCAATAAAAAGACAGATTGTGAAAGGGTGGTAATGAGGATGATATGGATTCAGAAAGAACTAGTCTAACTCTATTCTAAAGGTACACTATCCTAACTTGGATATAGAAGTAGTTTGTAGTATCCCAGTTAGGAGCAAGAAGAATAAAAAAAACCTTAACATGAGATAAATTTATGATATCAAGTTATAGAAGTAGTTCATATAACCTAATAACAATGAAAATAAATGCACATAAGATTTAACTCAGTAAATAGTTACCAAGAAAAACTAAATATGCATACTCACTTTTAGCATAGAGGATAAACCAAAATTGAATATGAGATAGAAGTAATCTCTCAAGCTATGGAAATAGTTCACATAACGAGGCACCAATTAAGACAAATACATATCAATGATTTACTTGGTAAATAGTTACCAAGAAGCACAAACATGTATACTCAAATTCAATGAATGACATATTCTTACCAACTATGAAAGATAGCTCATCATTAGTTTTAAACAAGCATAAATTCACGTATTTTAACAACAGTGCAAAATGCACAAACTTATACCTATCTGGAACAAAATAAGTCAAAGGAGCATGATGTCTTTCATTATAATCAATAAAATGATAACAGAACCAAAACTGAATAGAATTAAAAGACTTCAGAGTCTTCAACCAAGTACTCCAAACTCGACAATAGTGCACAAGCTTTGATCATTGATTCCTAACTCAAGATTTGAATACTTTCAAGAGAGATATTTTGATAGCACAAGCCTCTTCTTGCCTCAGGTCCATCCTTTAGCTCCATTCTTCAGGTCCTCCATCCTCCTTCGTAAAAGTGAGTACTCATGTTTTTTTATAGCTATGTAGATTTATTTTTCTTCTCTTTGATCTTAGGCCTCAAATCTTCCTTTAAGAATTTGCAATCCAAACAAATCCATTTTATTTAAATTCAAATCAAATAAAAATAACTCTAAACTAAATCTAAATTATATTATAAATAAATTAAAACTAATATGAGTAAAACTAAATTATAACTAATTAATAAAATCAAACTTTGAATTCAATTAAATTAAATTTAAACAAAATAAAAGATAACTAAAATAAAACTAAAGTATTTAAATTAAACCAAATAGAACAAAAACTAACTAAAACTAAAAGTGATAACACTAAAAAGTAATAAACCTAAAAAGTACTAAACTAAATTAAAATTAAAGCTAAAGCAAAACTAAAATAAAAAATTAAACTAAACCAGTGTAATATTTGATTAAAAACTTAAACTAATTTGGAACTAAAAATTAAAGTAACTAAACTAAGAAAATAAATAAACCAAAGTCATCTACAACAAAAATTATAAACTAAAACTAACACGGAATCTAATAAAAACTCAAACTAAACAATACAAACTATTATCCAAAGTAAAATGATGGGAAACAAGTGTTGCATGGCAACATAGTTTGTGCCAGGTTTGAATGAGAATAAATGCATTGCTATGGTGGGACCAAGAGAGAAATAGAAACCCAAAGCAACAGAGACACGTGGGAAGCAGCTTGAAGTACAAGTGGTATCCATGCAAAAAATGACTTGTGCCAGTGTGTCACATGCCAGCCATAAGACACCGGGTTGGTAGATGACCTGGGGAGAATGTCACTGCAGGACTAAGGTCGGAGCCCCGAAGAACCCCCGAATTAGTTAATTATAATATTATATTAATATGGAGTTAATATATGAACGAGGATGTCAATCCTACTGCGTTTTTTATAGATGTGATACTCATGTTTAAGTTTTTTCCTAGGGCGTGTATAGTTCAAATATGGGACTTAGAAAATTTCTGTCATAATGACTTGAAGCAATAAAAAAGGATAGTAATAGTTTTTTTTTTTTAAATAAAGGTTCCTGGAAAAAAGGACCAGGAATCACACACATTAAACATTCAAATATAATACACACAATTTCCTGACATCCAACATAGTTGAAGAAAAAAAATTCTGAGCACATAAAAATAAAAGAAGATGATCGATATGCATAAATATAACTAATTTAGCATTCTGAAAGAAGCCCATAAGGCACCGTCGAAATTGTTCCCGAATTAGTTTTCTTTGAAATTTATAAAAAAATAATAATGTTTGTTACATATTTCTAGAAATTTAAATGCGTTTGTCATATAGAATGGGATTGGGGATCCCGCGGACCATAAAATAAATAAGTACAAGAAATAGGATTGTAGAAAGAAGATCAAGTGCGCGACGGTAGAGAGGAAGACCCAAAAAGAAGAAATTGGAAGTTATCATCCTTTGGTTAGAGATTTCTATTTAAAGAGGTGGAATAACTGGATTGATAAAGAAATCAAGATGTGATCAATATAGACTTACTATGAAGTTGATGCCTTTTTGTTGCTCTCGTCGACGACCACTGGAATCGTGCCAATCAATTGTTTCCCTTCGTCGATGAGCTTGTCGATTCTCCTTTGGATCCATTATTCAATGTAGCTTCTCATGGGGGCAACGTTGATTTCATCTCAGATTTCTATGTTGAAAAGATTGTTTTCTAATTTTCTTAGATCGATAGAAATACTATGCAGAGCCTATTCAATTTATTCATTGTGTGTCAAATAGACCACTAGACAGTTCTCCACGTCATCTTGACCATATTTAAGGATGTCGTAAAACTTTTCTAAAGACAACCCCTTTAAAATATCAACTTGTTCATCGAAGGCTTGCTTGGTTAAGGAAAAGGAGTTGAGGATTAAGTTTGGGTATTGAACCTCATTGGTACTTCCGGCTAAGTCTATTTCAGTTAGGTTTCTGAATAATTCTTCTTTCTCTGATATGGCTTATTCACATGATTCGACAATGAGCTGTAGGTTTTTAACTTTCTCTTTCCATCATGATTTTAATTGTTTGATCTGTTTTGGGGAGGGGGTATCTTCTTGTCTTCTTTTCAGATATGAGATGTCAATGACATGGTTTCCAAAAGGGATCACCGTCTATAGATAGAAACATTCTTCATTTTTTGAATCTGCCTACAAATTTTCATGCAAATCATTTTCCCTTGTTCGAAAGGAAGCTATATTTTGTGATGTTTCCTAGGCTTTAGTAATTAGCTCCATTATTTTCTTGATATTATTCTCTACATAGCCTCTACAGGATGTGAGGAGGCTGGAGGATCCGTTTAACTTGGTTGCAGGGGTGGCATGCACGGTTTTTGCTAAAGGACTGGAAAACAATGGGGTAGGAATCAAAGTCTCCTCCAATTCCTTGATTCGGTCGTTCAATTTGGCATTCTCCACTTCAATTCCTCCAATGGAATCATCAAGAGAATCTGTGATTGCTTGGTGAAATTGGGAGATTTGGGACAGTTGCATGTTCCTAAGGTTAATCTCTGAATGAGATTTCCCTTTCTTATTTGTTACATCTCTCTTTTCAATAATGAAATTTTTAGATTGGTTGTTAAAAACAATGCTCTGGAATACGAAGGATTCATCTTCGTCAAAACTGTTGGTCTAAGATATTTCCATTATGGAACTATAGTGCATCGCATTTGCAGGCTGATCAACTTTGTGGAACACGTCATTCACAACAGTTTCAAGTTGCATGTTCTCACTTTCAGTTTCAGTCTCTTCTTCCTTCCCTACAATGTTTTTTCTCTTCTTCGTCATGGGAATCTTGTGAGAACTATCAATTTTTCCACAAGGAGGGTTCTTATCTCCTCCTTTGTTTGAATATTTATGGGCTTCTTTCTTATTGGGGTGGGTTGTTGAAGTGATGCTCCGTGATGTCGTGCTCTTGGGAGTGTTGGTCGAGGACTGGACACTCTTCTCACCTGAGCCTTTTCCCTGTTGTCTGTACAATTCAGTTGTTCTTTGCAATTTTTCTATGTTGCCATCATCAGGAGTAGGAGTGTTTTCGTCATTGTCTCTCTCTTCGGTCAGGTGTGTATGGATAAAAGAGTTGCTAAAGCCAATTTCTAGTAAATGTTCTAGAAAAATCCCATTAGGGTCAAACCCTCTTAGCCTTTCATCATATTTTAGGTTCAAGTTCTTGAAATGACCTTTGAATTCGTCAATCTTGTTGACGTTCCTAAACATGAAATCCCCAACTTTCCAGGTCAAAGGAATGAACTGTTTTTTTTCTCTTGCCATGGAAAAAATGCAACCAATAATTGTATTGCCTTGTTATTTCTGTAGAAACATCTTGTCTGTGATATGACATGGAAGGAACACATGATTTTCCTTGGAGCCAAAAATCATTATTACACTGTAATTTTCCATTTGTTCAAGCGTCCCCTTCCTGTCCAAAAACTTGGTTTCTTGGCCAGACATCCAGGGAGCATCCTTTCCTAACAATAAATCTTTGAAAACTGAGACAAAGTCATTAAAAACCTCATAAAAACAATGGGAGGCCTTGTGCCTCCACAAGGCCTAGTACCAGAATGTTACTGGGTTGAATTCATAGTTTATCTTCTTGGATAGAGACAGTTTTGGAAACACACAGCAATGCGCTATCGCGAAAATAAAATAGGATGACATATTAAATTTATTCTCTTATTTGAATCGTGACAATTGGGAACATATTTCAATGGAAATTAGCTTCCCCTAATCAAAAATGGATTTTTCCTTGACTATGAAATACAAAATATAAAGAACCATGGGGGAAATGCTTGTCGTGGATTCTTATCCCGTTATTCTTGTAAACAACCAGGAAATTTCCCGGAATGGATTTCTAAAGGAACTAACTTGAAAATTTGTGATGTCTTTAGGAACCGTTTGATCCAGGTGGATATTGGTGGCCACCCACCTTTTCTGACTGGCTCAAAATAGTTTTCTGGCAATTTTGGCAATTTACTATTTTTAGCAATTTTTAACTTCCAAGGCCATTTTGAGGGCCTAAATGAAGGTTTTTCGAGATCAATGTTCTCAATGATAGCCGAAGGCATGATTAAGCCCCCAAAATGAATCTCCTCAATGATACCTTTCCAACGAGCTAACATACGCCTAAAATGGAGATCGTATGCAAAAGTTACAACCCCAGGAAGTTGATGTACTAACTTACCCAAACGGGGCCCACATGACTTTTGGCGCTTCATCTCCTAGGGTTAGGTTTTTGGATGTATAGGGTTTTTGGAATTCCTTCCTATTATAAAATGTCTTTAGAGCCTCATTTTAATCATCTTCTTGCGAATGCGAGTAGCCGTCACATCTCTTCTCACAGATAAGCTGCCACCATTCTAGCAAGTCTTTCACTCTGTATTTTTACAATCTCTGTACATTTCTTTCATTAATAGAAATCATGTATTACTGTATATTTGTGTTTGTGGTTGCATATCTGATATATTTCTGTTATATTATTGGATATACACGATATCTCTGTGCATTTCTTTATTATATCTCCGCTCTCATTTCGTGTCGAAAATAATTCAGATCACCATTGTTGGGTATTTGAGGAACTTGGGTAAGAGGTCCAACCTATTATCATGTTTTTCTAGGAATTGCTTGAAGTTTTGTCCTCTGAAGGTCAATTTTGGCTCTAAGAATCTTAACATCTTGCGGAATACCTGAGGTGACAAAGAAACAGGAGAGTGGTCACGTAGTGGAATAATTAGTTGGCTTGAAATATATTTTTCGGTGCACCAAGAGACCACCTCCTTATAGTCAAAAAGCTCAGGGACACAGCCTGTATGAGCGATTCCATAGGTCCAAATCACTTTTTTCTAGGAGGAACGTGATGAATAGTAAGAGTATTCCCTGGACCACTAGAGGTTCTGGTCCTCACGTCTGAAGATATTCATTGTATCTCCACAGAACTGTTGTCGATCTACTACCATAATTTTACAAGAACATTCATTTGCTCCAGATGATGTTTGAAATGAAGAGTTGGATGGGATAATATAACCCTCCGCAAATCTTGGTACAATGCATGTGAATGGGAGATCTCCTTGATCCTTTCGCTCATTAATGAAAATCTCAACGGTTGTTGCATGATGCATTGTTAGCATTAAAGACTAGTAATTTCATACCTAGAAGTGAGAAGATGGCGGGTATGGAAAAGAGCAATTAAGGATTGGATATTTCGTGAACGCACCAATGCGACGACCCACGAAAGACATTCCATGTTGTTTTAGATGAACAATCGGAAGGGATAATATAACTCTCCGTAGATCTTGGTTTAATGTGTATTAATGGGAGATATCCTCTAGTGTTTCACTCATTAATGACAATGTTGACAGTTCCTGCATGACGAGTTGTTAGAATCAAAGCTTACTAATTGCATATTTAGAAAGAAGTACAAAGGTCGTGGGGATGGGATAGAGAAATTAGGGAATGGATAATTATCGAAAGTGGTCGGTCGGGCTTCAAAATAGGGTTACAAGGTATAACCATGAGATGTGAGGGCCCGAGGGTCAAATTGTATGTCTCAGAATTTTTTGACTGAAAAACGCATAACACGGAAGAGGGCATGATGGGAAATTCTAGAGGTCAATTTGTATATCGTGAAAATTTGGGTATTGTTTGCAGGCCACAGAAAATTGGAAGCGCAATCGTGAGCTCGCCTGTCCGGGAACCCGCAATCGAAAAAGTGGCTAAGGATGGAATAGGGAAATGGTAGGTCGAACTCGTTATTGCTAATATATTGAAATTTGTAATAGATATCCCATTACCTGGAAATATATTTTCTGCATGTTTATGGGCAAGTTGTGTAGCAATAGTCAATGTGACTGTTTCGTTGAGCCTTTGGTTGTTGCATGATGAACTGTTAGCCTTAAACCTTGGTTGTTGCATACTTTGAAAGAAGTGTGAAGATGGTGGGCACAGTAAACAGTGACTAGGAATTGGAGAATTTGTGAACTCACCAACCCAAGGATCTGCGAAAGAGATTCCATGAAATGGGAAAGTATGGAAAGCGGTCATACGAGCTTCAAACTAGGGTGACAATGGTTCCCCAGGAGACGTGATGCCCCGAGGGTCAAATTGTATGTCTCGAAACTTTTGCGTGCAAAATGTGTAACATGGAAGAGGGGATGATGTGGGACTCCGTTGGTCAATTTGTATATCGCAAAAGTGTGGGAGATCTCCTCAAGCCTTTTTCTCATTAATGGCGATGTTTAAGGTTCTTGCATGAAGAACTGTACGTATTAAAGTTTACTAATTTCATATCCAGAAATAAGTACGAAGGTGGCAAGGACAGGGAACAACAATTAAGGAATGGCTAATTATCGAAAGCAGTCAGTCGAGCTTCAAAATAGGGTTACAAGATATAACCAACAGATGTGAGGGCCCGAGGGTCAAATTGTATGTCTCAGACGTGTTGATCGTAGAACGTGTAACATGAAAGAGGGGATGATGGTGCATTCCTATGGATAAATTGTATATCGCAGAACTCCAGGTATTGTTTGCAAGTCGTGGAACATTGGAAACACAATCTTGATCCCACCAGTCCGGGAATCCGCAATCGAAAAAGTGTCTAAGTATGGAATAGGGAAACGATAGGCCGAAATCGATACACAGTGGTTGAAGCATGTGAAACCATGGAAATGTACCACGTCATGAACATACAACCAACTTGTGGCTAAGTATTGAAAGGAATGGTGGACAATCGGGCTCATGATGGGGCATTCCAGCGGACAAATTGTATATCATGGAACTCCAGGTACTGTTTGCAAGTCATGAAAGATTCAAAACACAATTTTGAGCCCGTTAGTTAGGACCCCACAATAGAAAAAGTGTCTAAGTATGGAATAGGGAAACGATAGCCTGGACTTCTTTTCGCTAATATATTGAAATTTGTAATAGATATCCCATTACCTAGCAAGATATTTTATGCATGTTTATGGACAAGTTGTGTAGGGATAGTCAGTGTGACTGTATCCTCGAGGATTTTGCTTATTAATGACTATCTTTACGGTTGTTGCATGATGAACTCTTAGTATTAAACCTTTGTTGTTGCATATTTGGAAAGAAGTACAAAGGTGGCCGACACAAGAAAGTGACTAGGAATTGGATATTTCATGAACCCTCCAACCCGAGGATCCAAAATAGGGTGAAAAGGTTTCTCCATAAGACATGAGGCCCTGACAGTCAAATTGTATCGCTTAGAAATTTTGAATGCATAATGGGTAACACGGAAGAGGGGATGATCTGGGAGTCCAGCAGTCAATTTGTATATCACGGAGGTTCGGGTGTTGTTTGTAGGTCACAGAACAATGGAAGTGCAATCTAGAGGTCAGAATAATTAATGTGCATTGGGAAGGGTGCAAATGTGGCGGGGATGGAAGGTAGCGATAAATGCTTTGAAATTTTTTGTGAACCCAGGTAGAGTGAAGCTTGCGAGTTAGAGGAGCCCGGGGTGGAATTGTAGATCACAGAAGTTTTGGGTGCAATATGTATATCACAGAACACATGAAAACATTTGGCTAAGTATGTAAAGGAACGACGATCGTTCAGAGTACCATAAATGGAGGTTTAATGTGTGTTAATGGGACATGTCCTCGAGGTTTTTTTCTTGTTAATGCCAATTGTTTTGTACCAGTGTGTTGAGTTGTCACTAGTAAAACCACAATTAATGTGAATTGGGAAGGGCGAGAAGGTAGTGGGGATGGAAGGCAACGATAGATGCTTTGAAACTTTTGTGAACACGGGTAGAGTGAAGCTTGGGAGTTTGAGGAGTCAGGGGTGGAATTGTAGATCATGAAAGTTTTGAGTTCAAGATGTATATCATGGAACAAGTTGTAGCATAGTTCGATAGTGCCAACCCCATAAACCATGACCATAAAATTGGCTAAGTATGGAAAGGAACAACGGTCAATTGGACTCGTGATGTGAGGATATAGATGGAGATGAATATCTGTCATTCCGCCAACCTAGGAACCCACGATCATAGAAAGGCGACTAAGTATATAACTAGAAAGGGATAATAGAGGGGAACAAGAAAAGGGAAAAAGGGGTAAGTATCTCACAGAAAAACATCTCTTGTTTTTTTATTAATGCTAATCTTTTCGAACCCCTGGTGAGTTCTCACTAGTAAAAGAATAAATTGCAGATCACAGAAGTTTTTGGGTGCAAGATATATATGAAGAAACAAGGGGCTAAGTGTTCGATAGTGCTAACCCAGGACCTGGTGGTCAGATAATTGGCTAAGTATTGAAAGGGACCGCGGTCAGTTGGGCTCTCGATGTGAAGATATAGATGAAAATGAGCATATGCCAATATACCAACCTGGGAAGTCGTGATCATAGAAATGCGACTAAATATAGAACCACAAAGGGATAATAGAGGGGAAGAAGACAAGGGAAAAACGGATAAGTATAGAGAAGGGAAAACAAAGGGAGAAACAAGTATTTAGTCTCAGCTATGTAATATACTTGGGGGTCGACAAAGACAGCTTCAAGTTTAAAGAGAATTTGTTTATATTTATTCCAATAGTATTCATATTAATATATCTTAATAGATTATTTGTGGTCCAAATGTAAAGAATCTTCCAATTTGTAGGGTGTTTTTTGGTTCGTAAATTTCGTTCAAACCCATAAGCAATAGAATATATATATATATATATATATATATATATATATATATATATATATGACATAACATTTTTTATATGCAAGGATATTATCAAATAGAAGAAGTTGTAATATATGCACAA
>ML813958.1:78562-89172 GCA_009831015.1 Picea engelmannii
AATCATGTTAGCCAACAGAAGTTGAGACAAAAAAATTCAAGTATCTTGTGATTGGTATTCTCCCTGTATTCGATCATCTATTTGGTTTAAAGGCCTTACTGAAGATTTATTTGTTTTATTGTTGTAAATTGGAAGGAACGTTCAATTCACCTGCAAAATTCTCCTTTGTTGAAGTATATAGCTTCTTCCAACAACACAAATTTGGCAAGTGTATCAAATGATGTAGATCACACTAGAATATATCTTTCTTTATAGGAGTGGAAGACATCATGGCTCACAAAATGGTCTGGAATATTTGGAAGTGATGCCAAATATTATTCCATGCCTGAATATACTCAGAAGGAAATTATAAATTTGGATCCTCATGAAGGTGAGAAACTGTATGCGTGGTTTAATCAACATTCTAAAATTACAGAACCTTCTATCTCAAAGTTGTAACAAACTTGACAGGCATCCAACTTCTATCTCAAATTTTGTTGAGCAACCTCTGGATGTAGTAACAGACTCAACATACAATCAACTTTCGATCACTACTGGTACTAATGTCAAGTGTAACAAGTCCTGACCCCAGCTCTAGGTAGCTTTAGCTTCAGGCATCCACATTGGCGGTGACTCCAGGCTCCAGATAGCTTCAACTTCAGAAATTGACATTGGTGGTGGCAATGGGAACAATGCCATTGACTGCAGGGAGGTAATGCGGTGAACAAGCAGGCATGTCATTGTCAAAGCACTTAGACTATAGGAATGTCAGACCTGCAAAGAGCATCGACTTTAGTTTTTCTTTGTCACGACAATTACAATGTTGTTGTGAGTCCGGAAATCTTTGGAGGTTGGGTGTCATGTGCGATGATGACCTCGACATTAGGTACATGTTAGACATCTATTATCTGACATTGCAGTGTTAATGTGATTTCCATAGTTGATGAAGGGTCGATTTCATTGGCACAACCAATATTAATTGTGTAATTAATTAACATCCTTGAAGAACGTGAATCCCAAACAATGCTTGAAAATTTTCGAACAATCATGTGTTAAAAAAATACATTGTTTTATATTTAAAAAAATAAGAAATTGTATTTTCTATGTCTAAGATTAGGGTGCACACATAAACCTTTTTAAGTTAACCTAAATCAATATATAGTCAACTTAGATCCTCAGAAGCGATCAAATTCCCTAGATCTAGTTTATTTCCATCATGTTGGTTGGGATAGAAGGATCCGCCACCAAGATAAAGAAAGAAGGTAGCAATAAAAGGACCTGTGCAAAGACAAGTTGGTGATGGAAGCACTCTATGACCAGGAACGCACTATGTGCTTATCGACCTGTGATCCTGAAGAACAACTAGAGAGGTGCTTGCAACGAGGCCATGGTGATTTATTTGAACCAGACAAGTCAATACTTCAAGAATATAGAAACTTCCATTTTTTTTCAAATATCGGATCTACTGCAACAAAAGAAATGCATTCTCCTTATTCAAAGCACAGAAAACAACAGGAAGATTGATATTCAATGGAAAAAGCTCTGGAATATCTACTACATCAAGGTCTCCTCTAAACAATGAAATAAAATGATTACATGAAGGTGGTAGTAAAAGGTGATCTTCATAAACCAAATCATTACGTGAATACGTCAAACTTCTTGCAGAAGTTGGTAGTATAAAGTAATCTTCAGAAAGTGTTGCAAAGTCCATAGTCCATAATTCCTTCCCATTAAATTTTCCCAGTTACATGTTGATGCAGGCATCGAAAAATTTTGAGAGCCTCGTTCTCTGGTTATATACCCACCTTCAACTATCAGGAGAATATTCTTGCAAAGAGTGGAAATATCTTAGACCCAAATGCAATCATATGCATAGGAATAGTGAAACAAATGTGCGGTACCGACATAAAGTTGAATGTATGTAGAGTATGTTACTACATCTAGAGGTCGATGAACAAACTTTGACAAAGAAGATGACTTTCTATCAAGTTTGTTACCACACCCAGAAGTCGCTCAACAAACTTTGAAATAGAAACTTTTGTAATTTTAGGATGTTGATTCAACCACCCATACAATTTCTCACATTCGTGAGGATCCAAATTTATAATTTCCTTCTGAGTATATTCGCGCATGGAGTAATATTTTGCGTCATTTTTGAATATTCCATACAATTTTGCAATCCACGATATGTGTGACTCCTTTGACGAAAGATAAATTCTTGTGTGGTCTGCAAGATTTGATACACTTGCCAAATTTGTGTTGTTGGAAGAAGCTATATACTTCAACAAAGGAGCGTTTTGCAAGTGAATTGAAAGTCCCTTCCAATTTCCAATAACAAAACAAAGAAGTTCAACATACAAATACTCAGGCGGGCCTTTCAACTAACCAAAGGATCGAATACAGGGAGAATACCAATCATAAGATACTTGAATTTTTTGTGTCTGAGTTTCTGTTGGCTAACATAATTTTTTTCATTCAAAGATGATGTCACATAAAATCATTCCCTCGTCTTTCAATTGGGCCTAAATGGAATCTCTAAGTTGTATCACATGTGGATGACCAGGAAAATTACAACGAAGGCACCTTAAATCCCAAGTTTTCGATGATAGAGGGAAATGGGAATAAGTATTTAAAATGAACGTTGGAGGATGATAGTATAATCTTCCATAATCTTGGTTTAATGTGTTTTAATGGCATATGTCCTGGATCTTTTCGCCTATTAATGCCAATATTTTTGAATATGTGTGGTGAGTTGTCACTAATAACATATGAGTTAACATTTCCATATGCAAGCATATTCTGAAATATGACAACCTATAATATATGCACAGTATTAAAGAGGGACATGACATCAAGAACTTTGTGGATGACACTTTTGTGGATGAGAGTGGGGTAGTACAATATTGCACTCTTACTATGATGATGCCTTAAAAAAAAAAAAAAACCAACATTTTTTTCCAATTCAAGATGGACACAAAAAAATCATCATATCCCATAATATTCGCCCGTTAATGCGTTTTAATGGGAGATGTCCTCAAGATTTCCTCTTATTAATGCCAATATTTTTTAACTTGTCTGGTGAGTTGTCACTAGTAAAATAATAATTAATGTGCATTGGGAAGGGCGGAAAGTGGCAGGGATTGAGGGGAGCGAAAAATTCTTTCAAACTTTTGTGAACACGGGAATCCGTGAACCCGCGAAACTTTGAAGACTCGACTACATATGGAAACCCGAGTCGGTCAAATGGAGTCATCATAGGTAGAGTCAGGATTGTGAGTTCGAGGATTTGGGGGTCAAATTGTAGATCACTAAAGTTTTGGGTGAAAGATGTATACCCCAAACACGGGGCACCAGAGTTTGATAACACCTATCCGCGAACTTGCGGTCATAAAATTGGCTAAGTATGCAAACGGACGATGGTCAATCAGACTCGTGATGTGAAGATATATATGGAGATGAGGATTTGTCAGTTCACCACCCTGGGAACCCACAAGCACAGAAACACGACTAAGTATAGAACTAGAAACAAATAATAGAGAGGAAGAAGAAAAGGGAAAAACAGGTAAGTATAGAAGAGGAAAAAGAAAGGGAGATAAGAAATTTATCCCTCAGACAACAACACTTAGTCTCATAATTATGAAGCCATAGAAACACATTAACTATGGGAAAAACATTTTCATCTATGAAATATAGTTGGAGCTCGACAAACTTTGGTTTAAGTCCAAAGAGATGTTGTTTATATCTATTGCAACATTTTTCATATTATTTTATTTTAATAGTATTTTTGGTGGCCCAACTGTAAAACCATATTCCAATTTGTGTTTCTCAAGTGGAGATGTGTTTTTGAAGACACATTTCCTTGAACCACATTCCAGGGGCAAGGAAAGTGCAACGTTGATTGTTTTTTGAGTGGAGATTTGTTGAAGATTAAGCAATGTATTTCCAAGTGCACGTATCATTTGCATAGTATCAATATGATTTCTTTCATGTTCTTTGTGTATTCTTCTGAATGCACTTGTCATATATTTTTCAAACGTTTCCATGTCACTATGGCTGACAGAGGTGGGATCTCTGGAGAAAAACGACCTCAATAAAAACACCGAGACAATGTCAAACCCTTGTTTCTCTGGTCATAGTAGTCACATACGAAAATGTTTTGCAAGAGGATTTTGGCTCAGGCATTCCCAGTATTGAAAATTCTTACTTGCAAACTGGAAATAGTAAACAACAACCAACGAACAGGAGTGAAACCACGACACTGAGAATCATCGGAGAATGGTAAAGGACAAAAGCGCAGCCCCTGGCCTGCAAACTGCAACAACATGTCCAACTGCAGATGCAGGACCCCAACCCTGCAAAGTTGAAGAAAACAAGAGAAAGCAATAAACAACAAATGAATGAACAAGTACCAAGAGGCCCAACTGCAACTGCAGGACCTCAATTCTACAAAGTTGAATCAAACAACAATAAGAAACATCGAGTGAACCAACGAGAAAGCATCAACCATACAACCAGGATTGTCGGTGAAGAACAATATTGCCCAAATTCACTGCAGACAAGATTGTATAAAAAAATCAAAGGAATATATTGCAACACGCCTGTTAAGTAAACATTTCAGGTTGTGAGGCCTATTAGGTAAAAATTTAAGGTTGTGAGGACCGTGCAAAGGCCTCCCACTGTGTAAACATTTAAGAAATTTGCAGTTTTCACAGTTGGCATTTTGCATCCGCACTTGGAACTACGCTTATGTCGCTCCCCATTCACGGGTAAGTTTCACTTCCATGGTTGCATCCCTATTCGTTGTTGTTTTTTTTCCAATTTGAAAGTAAGAATTTTCAATACTGGGAGTGATCAAAATCCTCTTGCAGAACATATTTGTATGTGACTACTCAGAACCCACCTCCATCGCACCCAGTGACATATAAAAAAGGAAATAAAATTTTCTCCTCACATACAAAGATGTTCTGCAAGAGGATTTTGACTCAAGCATCTCCAGTATTTAAAATTTTCACTTGCAAACTGGAAATAGCAAACAACAAACAATGAATACGAAGGTAAACATAGCAACAAAGCCCACCCGTCAATGGGGAATGACAGAAGCGTAGTTCCAGTCACGGTTGCAAAATCCCAAGCGTGCAAATTGCAACAAGAGAAACAGGAAAACAAGAGCAACAACATCACGCAAACAAGAAACTGGTGAACAAGCAATGAGAAAGCATCAACCAATGAACCAGTAATGCCACTAAAGAACAGTATTACCCATATTCACTGCAAACAACATTACAATAAAAAAAAACCCGGACAAAAATGTATTGTAACAGGCCTGTTAAGTAATGCAGGAATGAAACCGCAGCATTGAGACCCATCGGTGAATGGGGAAGGACATAAGCACAACCCCTGGCCTGCAAACTACAACAATAGGTCCAACTGCAGATGCAGGGCCCCAACCTTGCAAAGTTGAAGCAAACAAGAGCAAGCAACAAACAAAAAACCAATGAACAAGTACCAAAATCCCCAACTGCAGCTACAGGACCTCAACTCTGCAAAGTTGAATCAAACAACAATAAGCATCATCCAGCGAACCAATGAGCAAGCATCAACCAGTCAACCAAGAATTTCGGTGAAGAACAATATTGGCCAAATTCACTGCAGACAAGATTGTATGAAAAAATCGGAGGAAAATGTATTGCAACACACCTGTTAAGCAAACATTTCAGGTTGTGAGGACTATCAGGTAAACATTTAAGGATGTGAGGATCGTCCAAATTCCTCCCACTGTGTAAAAATTTAAGAAAGTTGCAGTTTGCACGGTTGGTATTTTTCATTCGCAATTGGAACTGAATTTCACTCATTCCCCATTCATGGGTAAGTTTCAGTTTCATGGTTGCATCTCTATTCGTTGTTTTTTTTTTTCCAGTTTGCAAGTAAAAATTTTCAATACTGGGAGTGATCAAAATCCTCTTGCAGCCCATCTTTGTGTGCGACTACTACGACCATAGAAGTAGGACTATAATGTTGTCTTCATCTTGTTCCTAAATGCCAATGTTTGACACATAACCCACCTTCATCACAGCCACAATGACATATAAGAAAAGGAAATCATATTTTCTCCTCACATACAAAGATTTTCTGCAAGAGGATTTTGACACAGGCATCTTCAGTATTGAATTTTTTCACTTGCAAACTAGAAATAAAAAACAACAAACAACAAATAGGAATATAAACATGGCACCAAAACCCACCCATCAATGGGGAATGACAGAAGTGCAGTTCCAATCATGGTTACAGAATCCCAAGCATGAAAAATGAAACAAGACCAACAGGCAAACAAGAGCAACAACAACAGGTAAACAATAAACTAGTGAAAAGGCAACGAGCAAGCATCAACCAATGAACCAGTAATGTCGTTGAAGAACAATATTGCCCATATTCACTGCACAGAACATCGCATAAAAAAATATCGAAGGAAAATGTATTGTAACAGGACTGTTAAGTAAACATTTAAGGTTGCCAGACCTGTTAGTTAAACATTTAAGTCTAACAGGACCACCGAAGGGCCTCGCGTTGTGTAAACATTTAAGAAAGAATGTAGTGTGGCAGGTCTCTTATGTACGCAAAATAATTATTGTAATAATTATAAATTACCTTAAACTGCTACCAAAATATGATGGCGAAAAAGACATAACAGTTGAAGAACATATGGCATCCTTCCAAGATTTTACAGATAATCTCTTCGTTGAGCATGATGATGTTTTTATGAGATTATTTGTGCAAACTCTGGAAGGGGATGTTCGTAAATGGTTTAGTGGGTTACCACATGCCTCAATTAATTCTTGGGAAGCCATTGAAACCACTTTCATGAGGCAGTGAGGCAAAAAGAGAGATCACTTGTACTATCTCACTAAATTTGGGTCATTAAGAAAGAAGGTTGTTGAGACTGAAGTTGATTTCAACAAGAGATTCAATAAATTGTAAAACAATATTCCAGAATATATTAAACCCTATCAAGCAGCTACAAAGGTGACTTATGCAGGATCCTTTGAGAAAGATTTTTCCATTAGGCTGAGAGAAATAAGTTCTGCCACCCTTTTAATTATGCAAGATGATGCCATTGACATTGAGGGAAACATGACAACTTCTAGAAAAATGAAGGCAAAAACTAATTAGATTGATAAATACAAGAAGAAATCAAAGAATTAAGTTGGTCTCTCAGGTCCAGTAAAGATTCCCAAGAAACTAAATTAGAAGAAATGTCCATACTCATAAAAAATCTATGTAATAAACTTTTAAGGATTGAAACTGGAGGAATTCCTCCAAATAAGCCACCTAATGAAGATAGACATACGAACCCTAATCCGTTTAGGACTTTTAACCCTCAGATGTTAAGGAGAGAGAAGAAATGAGGAACAACCCCTTAGACCTCCTGTAAAGGATAATAATAGGAATAATGTGGTTGAAGACCTGGGAAATGAGGAATTTTAATATTTTGAAGAAGAGATGCACTTGATTCAAGATAGTCATGGGGCTATGCATCTCACCCATCATGACTATGAGAGATCTTTGAATACTCAACCTCAAGTTGTGATCCAAACAGAAAATTATGGAGGGTTGATACTTTCTCAGTAAAGGATTTTTTATGATACATTACATTCAAAGTTACATAAGAAGTATGACCTAAGGTCTAGGTTAGTAGGAGAAAAAAATTATAATAGGCATGTATCTCAAAAAACACTAGTAACTCAATCCAAAGAAAAAATAAATAAATCATTATTGCATAGAAGATTGATTCCTCTGACCAAGCCAAGGGAAAAGGTGACTTGAAAGACATGGACAAGCCTAGCCAACCTTTTAACATTGAGCATGAGTTAGGGAATATCAAAGTCCCTATCCCATTAGTGGAGTTGGTAAAAAATATTGTTTATCATAAACAAATAGAGAAAGTTATACATGGATATGATCCTAGTAATCAGCTTGATACCTTAAATATTCATGATGAGTTCCTAACCATTACCTTCATACCTCATATTGACAACAAAGAGGATTGTGTAGCACCTTTTTATATCACTTTGAATATCCATGACAAATTGTTACACAAATGTATGTTAGATTCAGAGGCGTCCCATAACCTTATACCTAAATCTATCATGGAATAATTGGGACTTGAGATAACTAGACCATATCAAGATTTGTACTCATTTGACTCAAGGAAGGTTAAATGTGAGGGCATGATTAAATACTTGGTGTTTACATTATCTCAATTCCCCGCCAAGAGTATCATGATGGATGTAGTAGTAGTTGATGTACCTATTAATTATGGCATGTTGTTATCTAGATCATGGGAAGGAAAATTAGGAGGAAGTATGCAGATGGATATGACATATGCCATTGTCCTAGTTTTTGGTGGTGACCAAAGAAGACTTTATAGGGAAACAAAGTTTTCATATGTGGTAAGTGATCAAAATCACCCAATAAATCACCCCATATATCCAGCTGAATCTGATTTGGTCTACTACATATTGTCCATAGATGGGGTAGTTGAATGAGAAATTTTTCCTACTCATGATACTGTAAAACCTGAAGGATTATGGAAGTTATATTTTGATGGAGAAAGTTCAAAGGATGTTTCTAGAGTAGGGAATCCTTCACTGGTGGAGTTTCTAGCCTCAGCTCAGGGGTGACCAACTATTGATAATTTATGAGTAGCAGAGTGTATGGTTGGGAGGAAAGTCTGGGGTCTACATGAAGTTGGTGAATTATTAACAAAATAAGTGTTATTTTCACTGCTTTTTTTTATGTTATTTACTGTGTTAATTCTTATGCAAATTCTTTATGTTTTATTATACACGTTTATGCATGAATTGTATGTTGTTTTTGTTGCATAATTATTTCATATGCAGAGCATGTTATGAATTAAATGGTATCACGGGAAGAATTTTTGTGTGCCATGGCCCAGCTTGGGGATAGGGATGTTACGTCTAACTGTCCAACAAGAGGTTGCACCAAATGAACTTCTTCACCATAATGTTTTTCACTAGTTTCCTCTCTAATTTGATCCATTTTATAATCATCTCCAAGCAAATTCCCCATCATCTAGTCATCCACAACAACTCGTCTTTATGAGATACTAATTGGATTGGTCTCTATTGAACTCATGCGCTTTTCTTGTGGTGATGGAGGAGAAACAACAACGATATCAACGATATCTATTATGTTAGAAATTTGATTGCTCTCTTCTAAAATCCTACACTTTGACATAAGTAAATTTGCATTTTCTCTTTCTTATTCTACCTTTTCAATGGGTATTTCTTTCATCGATGAATTTCTATCTCGATTTTGTTGGTTCCACATGTTTAAAGAGAAAAACTGTCTTCCAAGCATCCCACCACAAAATTAGTATTACACAAGAAGACACAACTAACAATTCCAGTCGAAAAAATTTGTCTTGCTATTACACAAGAAGACACAACTAACAATTCCAATTGGAAAATTTGTGTTTCTATTACACAAGAATACACAACTAACAATTCCAATTGGACAATTTTTTCTTGCTATTACACAAGAAGACACAACCAACAATTCCAAATCCACTTGGACAAATTTGTCTTCCAATTATTCCCATAATTGTATTGCAATAGTAAAAAATTGTCTATGAATTAAACAACAAGACAAAAAGAACAAAAACATGTTTATTATTGCCATTTTTTCATGAAAATGTCAGGCTTGTTCGAGTTTTTTGAGATAAATGAGGTTGAGTGTGATTGGCACATAAAACTGCCCAGCAAGAATGCATGTGTGTTCCTATAATTCCTTTGTGTTCTAGGAATGCTCACGTGTTCCTGTTGAGAAGGGATGAGCAACCAACCTCAAGGATTTCAAGTCATAAGAGCGCGTGCGTGCTCTTAATGCAAAATATATACCAAACATCTTTATGAATAAATATGTATAGAGTTTGGGGACAACTAGGACTTAAAGGATTAGGATTGAAAGTGTTTTGAAACATAGAGCAATGGTTAGAGCACCAAGATGTGAGTGAAAGGAATGTGGGGCATTTAACAAGAGGTATATGCATAGTGCACTTAGGGCTCGAATATGAAGGGGGTTAAGGGTTGAGTATAGGTTATGCCTAGGCTTAGATGAGGCTAGAGGGGGTCTAGGGCATGGTCTATATCAAGCTCTAGGTCATGGAAAATGTCATGGTCATGGTATAAGTCTAGGTCATGGTCTAGCTCTAGATTTATATCTATGTTTTGGTATAGGTCATGGTCTAGGTCTAGTTCTAGGTCTATGTCATGGTCTAATTCATGGTCATCATATAGGTATAGGTCATTTTCTAGGTCATGGCCATTGTATAGGACTAGGTCATGGTCTAGGTCTTACTATATGTAGGTATAGGTCTAGGTCTTGACATGTCTAGGTCAAGGTCATTTCTTGCCTTGTGATGTAGAGATAGGGGGAAGAGAGAGAGGAATAAAGAGAGTGTGAGAGGGGGAGAGGGGAAGACAAAAAGAGTGTGTGAGAGTGAGAGAGAGGGAGACAGAGAGGGGGGTACAGAGAGAGTGAGAGGAAAGGGAGAAAGAGAGGGAAGGAGGCTTAGATAGAGGAAAAGAGAGAAAGGTGGGGAGTGTGGGGGA
>ML813959.1:58193-68916 GCA_009831015.1 Picea engelmannii
TGCCCTGGCGTGGTAACCAGATGGTGGCAATGTCATACTGTTAGGTACCCATGAACCTAATAGGTTGGCTCGTGATGAGACCCCCTATCCTCTTGACTAGGTCTTGTTTGTTATTTTCCAGGTCCTTCCTGTTTCTTGCTGAGAGGATTTTTATTGCCTTCTTGGGGATCCCTAGGCGAAGCATCTCGAGGTTTTATTTCTAGGCTTTTATCTTTTACCAGCTACTTTTACCTTCTAGGCCTTTAGCCCCTTCTTCCCACGAGATAAGGTGCAATGCTACAAACAGGTCAACCCAATGCCCGAACAAGGGGAATGGGATAAATGAGCGGGAGATAAGATGAAACAGTGGTGCTATGACGGGAGCGGACGATGGCTTTTCAAAAATCCCCCCGGTGGCAAACCAAAACATATGGGTACAGGCTTGCTAGGGCACCCTGTCAATCTGCCCAAGCATGGTCAAGTGGGCTAATGTAAGATCCGAGCAGTTGTTAGAGTTAAAAGGAATCAGATGCATATATTTAAAGGTTTTAATGATAAAAAATGACACATACCATGATACCTGAACCAATTACCTCATGGAGCAGGAATCTCTTCTGATACAGGACCCAGCCGATGGTGATGGATGCTGCTGCTGCTGACAAGATAAAGCTGATGGAAGAAGAAAATGATGGGCCCTCCAGGACCATGCTCAGGTCAATCCTGCTCTCGGTACTCCATGTCTAGGACCTGTGGGCCTCGAGACATGATCTCCTAGTTATCCCATAAAATCGGGGATAACAGTAACCGTTGCTATTGTACAAACATTGACTTCGTCAATATTTATTGCTCAATTGCTTATTATCAGAAAAGTCATTTGTTATATGAAGTACTAACCAGCAAGCAAGCTTGCACATGCAGTTTTATTGTTGCTTTGTCTCGGGCAGGTGATCTTATTGGTTATTACTTCCGGTTACCTTTATAAGCCAGACTTTCTGATTAGGTGGTGACTTGTGAGGGGGATTATTATCACTTAGCCCTGCTAAACCTTTTGCCTTCTCAAAACCCCAGGTCACCGGGGACGTCTTCCTTGGGCCTTACCTCCCTAAATAGAAAGAACCTTTCCATCGAGGTGACAATAGGTGGGATTTGGTTCAGTTACTCCAATTTTTTTTTTTTTCGTTCCGTATGGCCGGAAAAGTGAGGGGATTCGCAAATTTAAAAAAAAAAAATAGAAAAAGAAAGAGACTCAACCAACAACTTTTGACAATGAAGACCTCTCCTCGATGGATTTGGATCCCCAGACACATTAGGAGAATGTGTGCACTGATGTTGCAACTGTATCTTTGCCTTATGGACCAGGGGAATCAAGCCAGGCTCGGAATCCCCCTGTTGAGTCTACTCATGTTGAGGATGTAGATGATGACTCCGAGTCTGAGTCTTAGTCCGAGTCTGAGTTTCAGTATGCAGATTCAGACTATTAGATTGTGTAGTCTCTACTCTCTAGCCTCTAGCCTAGACTCTAGAGTTATTTTTGGACTTTATAGGCCATTTAGAGCCTTTTTGATGATGTATTTTGATTCAGAATCCAGATATTCATATGACTATGGAGTGCACTTGCCACTTACTGTTAGTGCTATTTTGGTTTTAAAATTTATACAATATTATTTGTTATATATATATGAGAAACTTTGCAAATTTTTGTATATTGGTTTGGATTCACATGGATGCACATGAATATGTATTTTTTTTCCAAAATTTGAATATTTTATGTATTTTTAGTGACCGGTTTTTTTATCTGTTTTTTTTCCGGTTCCGGTTCGGTTCCTTTTTTTTTGGTCAACCGGTTCAATGACCGGTCCGGTTCTGGTAACCTTGGTGTAGGGGTTTATAATCCATCTGATTTGAGTACCCATACCCCTAAACAAAATCCCCAAGGACCAAATTTTTACATTTTACATAGAAAATAATTAAAATTTCCAATTAACGGAAAATTTTAATTTTTAAAGAATCCTATCAAAACTTTACAGAATTCCGCAAGACTCTAGCAGACGTCCAACATGGTCATTTACAACACTTTTAAACCTTAGTCATCCATTGGGTTCGATCATTACAATGCCTTTCACCACTTTGGAGGATTATTAGAGTGAGAAACTCAAGGATAATTAAAATCGTCGGTAAGCAAGATTAATTACCTGAGGAAAAAAACACTCGATGAAAGGACTTCCCTAGTGATAAATTCCTAGGCAATTAACTAAAAATTGACCCATGTTAACATATTACATTATTATCCCATGTAGGGGATCGAACATTCCGTGTACATAGAAAAAGCGCTGGGGGCAGGATTGCCCTGCTGAGCCAAAAGTCTTCAAACTTGTTGTTCCACAAGGTACATATCTTCATGGAACATGACGTTGACCCCTAGTCGAAATAGGTGGTCAACAACACCCAGTAGCAACCCATCTTAAAGGGCAATCAATTTATTAGGGCACCATGTCACCCTTTCAGGGATGAACGAGGCAAAGAGCATAATTTTCAAGCAAATGTCATGAAATTGAAGAAGGATTCAATACAACATATTCAAGTGCTTAAAAAATGAGAGTGATACATACCATGATACCCGGACTCATTACCTTATGGAGCAAGACTCACCGCTACTTCAGGACCAGGCTGGTGTAATGGATACTGCTGCTGGTGATAAGTGGACTGCACTGAAGAAAAGAGGGGCAGCATTGTGTACTGCAATTATATATTGTATAACAGAACATGCTGCAATGACACTCATGCATTTCTGGACAGAAATGCATGTAAAGATGTAATATATAGATGTTTGTTGCAATCATTTTTCATGCTTTATGGGCAAGGTCCATTGGAGTTGTTTTAAGGGGTTTTCAAATTGATTGACTGATGATGGAGGTTGGTAGGAAATTCACCTATTCTTTGGTAAATGCTTCTACTGCTTTGCAGAAAAATAATTGATTTTATTACTATTATTAAGAATATATGTCAACAATCACGTTATAATATGAATTCTGACTGTTGGATTTTGCATAAGTGATGTGTGTATATCTTTCTATTTTATTGCCAATATTATCTATATCTCTCACTGGTCATGTTATACCATGAAATTTAATATCGCTTACATGATTAATGCATGTGTAGTATCTAACTGATTTTTTTCGTGTGTTCTTATACAATCAATATTAGAGCCACCATCTGCTGAAGAGGTGGAGGTCTGTTTGATGTTACAAGAGTGTCTTGCATCGCGTGAAATGTATGTCTTTCGGGAAAAAATTGCTCCATGGGAGAAGGAAGTTATAACAGATCCCGGCACACCAAGGCCAAACCCTGATCCATTTCTTTATGTACCTGAGGCAAAGACTGAAGTAAGAGTTCTGATCTGTAAACTTCTTAAGATGTACTATGTAAGAATTGAATCTCGTCATGAAAAAATTCAGATAGGTTTTGCTATGCAGACCATCAAATTTTTTGTTAGGAAAAAAATCATTTTATTTAACTGGCCAATAAATATTGATATAGATTTTTCATGGTGGTTTCTTAAGATTAGCTTGGTAAATACTTCATCTTCTGTAATCTCTCATGTTCTTAAGGCTTCTCAATGACGTCTGTAGCTGTATGCTTCTTGCAGCATTATTTTCAGATGGAGAATGGCGTGGTTCAAGTTTATGCGAATAAAGATGGTAAGGAAAGGGCCACTATATTCTTTTTCTTTGTTTTACATATGCTTTTTAAAATTTCTTTCTTTACTCCAAGCATTACGATTGCATCCTGAGAGCATGTCCCGATTCACGTCAAAGTTTCATCATCAAGAGGTTCTTGTTGTTATCTGTTTGAGTTATTAGATTGGGAAAATTTCTTGTTTCTTTGGTCAAGAGCTTATTGTGTGCTGCTCTGAATTTATTTTCAGCAAAAGAAACCCTTTTCCCAGTTGCCGATGCCACAACATTTTTCACTGATTTGCATCGTATTCTTAGAATCATAGCCCTGGGAAATGTCCGTACTCTGTGTCATCATCGGCTCCGTTTACTAGAGCAGGTAATTTATATTTATGACATGATTATAAAGTAGAACACCCTTCAAGAGTAAAATGATTTTCTTCTTCAGTCTTATTTTAATATGGATATCTGCTTGAATTAAGTTTTTCTAGTTTAAATGATTATGTTCAGATTTTATTTGTTAAACTGGACTTTGCTACTTTCCTGTGCTTTTTCCCTATATGATTCACTACTTTACAAAGGCTGATTCTTGTCGCATTTTCTTGCAGAAGTTCAGTCTTCATCTAATGCTTAATGCAGACAGGGAGTTTCTAGCTCAAAAGAGTGCCCCGCATCGTGACTTTTACAATGTTAGAAAAGTTGATACTCATGTTCATCACTCTGCATGCATGCACCAGAAACATCTTTTACGGTTTATTAAATCTAAGCTGAGGAAAGAACCTGATGAGGTAAGAATGCAATGCAGCTACCCAAAAATTACTTTTGTTGTTAGTGATGGAATAAGCAGCAAGCTTGATGTAAGAAACCACCTCTGAAATAGATTAGAAGATTTTTGCATGGTTTCAAGTTTATGTTTCTGATTTTAATTTTAATCCATTATTTATTGTGTGGTGTAGGTAGTTATCTTTCGAGATGGCATTTATTTGACAGTAAAAGAGGTTTTTGAGAGCTTGGATTTGACTGGGTAATGCTTGCTGTGCCATTTGTATAAATTATATAGATGACTTCAACATATCTTCACTTACATCCAGAATTGACTGATTTTGTTTACCTGCTATGTGAAACAGCTATGATCTTAATGTTGATCTACTAGATGTACATGCAGACAAGAACACTTTTCATCGTTTTGATAAGTTTAATCTCAAGTACAATCCTTGTGGGCAGAGTAGACTGAGAGAGATTTTTCTAAAGCAGGACAATCTCATTCAAGGTAATTTTTTGTATTGGAAGATGCTTATGCAATAAGTTTTTGATTGATTGTAGTACATTTTGATTCTCTTCCCTGCTTTTCTACATATGCTGTTTTTTATTTCAATGCATAGTTCTTGATCATTGTCTTTGTGATATGCCATTCTGGTCATTGCATGGGGGTTAACTACAACATGTTTCATGTTGGCCAACATAATCATTAGTTGTTGAATGTTGTATTCACATGAAGTTATGAGCTTAGAGTAGTCACAAAGTCTCAAGAAACTCTTGCCCACCTCTTGTTCCCTGCCTAGAAATGTTTCAGAAACCGAAACGGGTTGAAACTCCCTATTGCCATCCTTATACACACCTACAATCGTGGAGAAGTCTCCAACCCACTTGGTGTGTCCTTAGAGGCACAAACCTAAGTCTAGGCCCACTATCACCTCTATTTAGACTCCTTCCGTCTAGGCTCACTCCTAGGGAAGCCAAGGGGGTTTAGACCCTATTAAACTATGTGAAGTTTTGTCGTTAAGGTTCTAGGAGTTAATTAAATTATGAATTATGGAGACCCAACCCAATGACAAGCAAACGATGCAAAATGCAATTCTTTTAATGACAAACAAACCTTTTCTTTTACAAGACAACAAATAGACCAGTGCCTTAAGGTTATCAAAGTTGAATTATTGATATATACACTATGAAGGACTACTCTACAAGTATGAAACAAGACGATGAAATATTTATACAAAGAATATGTGAAATAACTTTACCTCAGAACAATTATGCTCAAATGAATAAAAAATACTTGAGATAAAGAATGCTTTGAAAATCAATATTCACATGAAAGGAATTTGTCGAAAGTAGTTTGCTTGAAAAGTAAAATTGCTTGGAAAATAAATTGCTTGAAGTAAAATAACAAAACTTGGAATGCAAATGTTTTGAAAAGTGTACAGGTTGATTTTAGTAGATTTTAGAAGCACGCCTTGCAAGGATCTCAAGTCATGACATCATGATAAGTGAATCCAATCAATAAATGAGCCACCTAAGCATGTGCATCAAAGATCACTATATCAAACAATTAATTGCTCAAAGACACTATGCGACTTGTCAAGCTTGAGTATGGGAGGGTTGACGAGTTGTCCTATTGGGTAGATCTTTCCCTAGGTCAAGGAGATTTTCCAAGAGATCCCTCTCTAAGCCATGTAAAGTGGGTGAAGTGGTTAGGGTAAAGACTCAATGGGCATAGGGCTCATGACATACAAGGGGTCGTAGTCTCTCATTCATGGGTGCCTTTGTAGAGGGTGTGTGGTACCTTCGTCCGCAATGCACTTTTTCCAAGCCCATTATTTGCCATTCTTTTGTTCTTTCATAATTTTAAGGAAAGGTTGAAGGTCACTGTCCGATTCAGGTGGATATTGGTGGCCATCCACCTTTTCCAATTGGCTCAAAACAATTTTCTGACAATTTTGGAAATTTACTATTTTTAGCAGTTTTTCGGGTCCTGAAACTTTCAGAGCCATTTTGAGGCCCTAAATGACGTTTTTTGGGAAAACAGGGAGCAACATAGAAGTTCCTTTGATGTTGCTCACACCAAAGTCGTAGTCCTCGGATAGATATTTCTAACGAGGCATTGAGCACGTCAAACTGAGATCGTATGCAAAAGTTACGACCTCGGGAAGTTGATGTACTAACTCACCCAAACGGGGCCCACATGACTTTTGGCGCTTCATCTCCTAGGGTTAGGTTTTTGGATGTCTAGGGTTTTTGACATTCCTGTTTATTGTAAAAAGGCCTTAAGAGCCTCATTGTAACCATCTTCTTGCAAATGAGCATAGCCGTCGCATCTCTTCTCAGAGATAAGTCACCACCATTCCAACAAGTTTGTTTTCCGCTGCATTTTACAGTTTCAACTTATTTCCTTATTGAATAAAAAACTAGTTTTACTGTATCTTTGTTATTTTGTGTTAAACACCTATTAATAATCTGTAGTCATTTCATTCTGCTCATAAAATCTGGATCAGTGGTATTAGAGCGATCTACTCCTTGTCGTCTTAATGCATGTCCCCAACGAGGTCAGAGTACAAAGAGTTGGGTCTCGAGCTTGTTTCTATTGAGGACAAAATCTCTCACACGCCGAAGCGACCTCTCATAGCAGGAGAAAAGAAAGATGAAGGGACAGGAGATCCTTTCAAAATGTTGCTTGAGGAAGCCCTCATGCAACAGAGGAACGAGATGATGGATAGTTTCGCGCAAATCCTTTGGCTGCTACCAACAGGTGACGCATCTTCTTCGAGCGGAGGCATCACCCCCTTCAAGGTACAAATAAACTTCGATATTCCTATATTTGAAGGTCAGATAGATGTAGATGCTGTAGACAAGTGGTTGAATCTACTAGAAGGGTATTTTTCTGTCCATAACTTTTTGAATAGAGAAAATATTACTTTTGCGCTCCTCAAAGCCGTTCCCCATGTCAAAGATTGGTGGGAAACTTTCTGTGAGCAAAAGGAAACAGAGGAACGCTCATTATTTACAGTCACGACCACCTGGGAATCCTTCAGGGATGCTATTAAGGAACAATACTACCCTATCGGAAGTTATGACAACTTGTATACCAAATGGACCACACTGCGGCAAGAAAGAGACCAAGCAGTGCCAGATTTCACAAATATCTTCCATACCTTGCGCACCAAGCTGGGTATCAAAGATTCAAAGCGACCTCTGGTGCTCAAGTATCGCGGTGCTCTGCATAGATACATCCAGACCGAAATGGAATTTCTGGATATCTCATCCTTGGGCGCGACCTACCGATATGCCGTCAAAATCGAGCAGAAGCTCAACCAAAAGACGTGACAATTTGGGCTTGGGAACCCCTCACAACAAAAGCCAGGAAAGGGCGGCCCCAACCCACAGAACAAAGGACAGAGCAAAGATGGACAGTATCAAGACAACCAGTCCAAGCTGCAAGCAAAGGACACCGAAAAGACAGAAAGATACCGGAAAGTGGTGCGACTTCCATAAGAGCCCTTGGCATAACACTGCTGACTGTTGCTCAAAGTAGTTGCTGGTGGCCGAAGTGAAAGCTTCTGAATTAGATGCGGGTTCTGACTCTGAGTCAGAACCAGAAAGGGGAAGATGGATCATTGACGCGGAACCCAGTGCCACCGTTGCTACCACCAAGCTCCAGCTTGGTGACCAGATGAGCCGGAAGAAGGAGAGTGCCTCTTCCATTCACAGATGTGGGTAAAAGGCACCCCGCTGCACTTCATCGTTGATAGCGGTAGCCGAAAGAACCTCATCTCAACAGAGGTCGTCAAGCGGCTGGCCCTGCCGACAATGCCGCACCCACAACCCTACACCATTGGATGGCTCTACCAAGGACGCAATCTTTGCGTCAACCAACAGTGTCGAATGTCGTATGACATCAAGCCCTTCAAAGACGAGGTATTGTGTAATGTTGCTCCTCTTGAAGTTTGTGATGTTCTTTTGGGCTAACCTTAGAAACGTCATGCTGTATATGAGTCTAGGCCTTGTAGTGTTATTATTACTTTGAACAGGAAATTGTACAGGATACCCGGGCCAGTCCGACCTAGTGCTATTTTCTTGATCTCTGCTAAGCAATGCAGGAAGGTCATCTCTCAGACAGGGAAGTTTGTCTTTTTCGTGATTTGCTCTCAGAATGAGCGAAAGATCACAGCCACATCCAAGGTCTCTGCGGCCGACCTCTCCACACAGCAGAAGCGAGTAGATAAGGTTGTGGAAGTATGCTCGGATATCTTCTCCTCATCTACCGGGGTACCTCTGCACTGCCAGGTCAAGCACCCCATCAATCTAACCCCCGACGCACTGCTTCCTAATGGGCCAGTCTATCGTCGCTCTCTGTTAGAGAATGAGGAGATCAAGCGACAGATCCAAGAACTGCTCCACAAGGGGCACATCCGTCCCATCTCATCACCTTTCGGGAGCCCAATCGTGCTGGTACAGAAGAAAGATGGAACTTGGCGACTCTGCATTGATTACGGGGCTCTGAATAAAATTACAGTCAGAAACCAGTACCCAATTCCCCGAATCAACGACGTCCTTGAACAACTCACCAGGGCCAAATACTTCAGTAAGATTGATCTGAAGTCTGGCTACCACTAGGTCCCGATAGAACAGACATATGTATGGAAGACCGCCTTCAAGTCAAAGGAAGGCCTTTTTGAATGGTTGGTCATGCCCTTTGGTTTGACAAATGCTCCAGCCACTTTCATGAGGGTGATGGACGATATCCTGCGACCATTCACCAATACTTTTGTAGTGGTGTATCTGGACGACATTCTCATTTACATCAAGACTTGGGCCGAACACTTGCAACATATTCAGTAGGTTCTACACACCCTGTGGCAGCACAAGCTATACGCCAACTTGGAAAAATGCTCCTTCGACATGGATAGGGTCCATTATCTAGGCTACATCATTGATCAACATGGCGTACATGTGGATCCAACCAAGATCCAAGTCATCCGTGATTGGCTAGCCCCAAGCAGACTCATTGAGCTTCGGAGCTTCTTGGGCCTTGCCAATTTCTACCACAGGTTCGTGTTGGGATTCTCCCATATTGCATGGGCCCTCAGCCAAATAACCAGGGGTGGTGGTAAGGTGAAATTTGCATGGGGCCGGTCCCAACAACAAGCGTTCGATGATTTGAAGCAGCGCTTGTGCTCAGCGCTAGTACTTTCACTACAAGACTTGCAACAACCCTTTGAGATTGAGACAGATACTTCAGACTATGCTGTGGGCGCCGTTCTCACTCAGCACGGCCACCCCGTGGCCCATCATAGTGAGACACTATCAGATACTGTCCGTAAGTACCCTACTTACGACAAATAAATGTACTCCATTGTGCAAGCCTGCAGCCAGTGGAGACATTACATTCTTGGCAAGGAGACAGTCATCCACACTGATCATAATCCATTGCAGTTCATGCAGACACAAGGAAAATTGCAGAATGACTGCCATCAAAAGTGGTCCATGTTATCCCCGATTTCTAGGGATAACCAGGAGATCATGTCTTGAGGCCCACAGGTCCTAGACATGGAGTACCGAGAGAAGAATTGACCTGAGCATGGCCCTGGAGGGCTCATCCTTCTTCTTCTTCATCACACTTGTCCTGCCAGCAGCAGCAACATCCATCACCATCGGCTTGGACTTGCATCGGAGAAGACTCTTGCTCCATGAGGTAAATGGTCCAGGTATCATGGTATGTGTCATGTTTGATCATTATAACTTTCAGATATAGGCATCAGGTTCCTTACATTTCTGACAACTACTTGGATCTTACACTAACCCACTTGACCATTGTTGGGGGGATTAACGGGGTGCCCTAGCAAGCTTGTACCCAGAGGTTTTGGTTAGCCACCAGGGGGGATTTGAAGAGCCATCGTCCGCTCCCACCATATTATCATTTTACATCTTATCTCCCATACATCTATCCCATTCCCCTAGTCCGGGCATTAAGATGACCTATTTGAGGGGTTACACTTTATCCTGTGGGAAGAAGGGGCTAAAGGCCCAGGAGGTAAAAGCAGCTGGTAAAAGATAAGAGCCATAGGAAATAAAACCTAGAGATGCCTCGCCCAGGGATCCCCGAGAAGGCAATAAAAAGCCTCTAGATAAGAAACGAAAGGGACCCAAAGAAAAATAATAAAACAAGACCTAACCAAGAGGATGGGAGGTCTCATCACGCGCCGGCCCATTATGTTCATAGGTATCTAACAGTATGACATTGCCATTATCTGGTCACCACGCCAGGGCAATGACCCTTGGTTGCATGGCCAAGG
>ML813960.1:0-24334 GCA_009831015.1 Picea engelmannii
AATTGAAAACATAGTAGGAATCATCCATAGAAGCTGTGGCTCATCCAAGCTAAAGGAAGTCGACCAGGTTGAGTGGAGGTCAACCAACAATGAATTAAGTCATCCAAACAATGAATCACCATCCAAGGGGGAATGTTCAACCCAGTGGAGTTGCAAATTATTAACTAGTAGTGAGAATGATGGATTAGGGCATGCGTATGGATTGTAGGTGACATGTATTTTCTACCATAAAAGTGAAACAAAGTGTACGGTATATACCACTGTCTGCGTGAGATAAAACAATCCAACCAATAATAATTCATCCAGTGTGAGTTAAAGACGTCCAGGATATGAATTGAAATTACATAGGTATGGAATTGCAATCCAGGTAACTGAAATATAGTCCAAGATGACAATAAATAATATAAATAATGTATATGAGAATGAATAGTACGAGATAGGAGATGATTACAAATGAGAAATGAGGGTTGTATATATACCCATGCAAGGGTGCCCTTTCATAAGAAACATGAACTTTCATTAGGAAGGTGTCTCTTCATAACATATTTAGTTATTGAGTATTAATTATTATTATTTAATCTCTCTCTCTCTCTCTCTCTCTCTCTCTCTCTCTCTCTCTCTCTCTCTCTCTCTATNATATATATATATATATATATATATATATATTGCCTTCCCCTTTTGAAATGCTTTGTCCTCAAAGCATAGTGATGGAAGGATTGGACGTCTTTTTCTTTGGCTTGTAATGGCGTCACATCATTCTTTTTTCTGTCATAGTTGATTATATGAGACAATATGAACCTCTGAGTGTTGAGCAAAATTTTCCAACTGTAAAAGGATCGGACCATCCTAATTCAATCCTTTTGTGAAACGTTGCACTTCCATGATGAATTGTTATCATGAGACTTAATTGCACTGGTATCAATATTTTTTGCATGATAATTTAGTTTTTCCCGACCTAAGTGATATTGATACTCTGATTGTTTAAGATAATCTTCTTTTATGATTTGGATGTCGATAAGGAGTTCTTGTAACATTATTTTCCCTTATCATGCTTGTAGTGTTTTATTGGTTTAATTTCGGTATATGATTTTCTTCATACATTGATGTTTCTTGGTTAATTGATGAACTTCTATTAGTATATACACTTTGAGTTTCCATCGTTTGTACTCCAACCTCTGTATATGTCTTTTCTTCAACTAGATTGGCATCTTCTTTAGCTGTGATATGGATAATTGGATCTGTATTTGTTCCTTTTCCCACAACTTGGATAATTACTCCTGAGGACTTTGATGCTTCCTTATGGATTTGTTCTAACTAGTTTTCCAACAACCTCTCATCATTCTTAAGCTTCTCAATTTACATCAATAGGTTTTGATTATGATTTTTTAGAGGTGAACTTTCTTCATTATATGATTTGTCGATATCTTCAATGTCTATATTTTCAAGTTTCTCTTCTTTCAACTTTCTAATTTGTTCTAGTAGCTCTTGATTAAGGTTCTTCAAACGATAATTTTCTTCATCTTTTTCTAATAGGTTCTTCTCGAGATCTTGATTATCTTGTTCCAACTTATGAACACATTGTTTTCTATCCTTTGACTTCTTGATTTGTGTAAGTAGTTTTTTATTGTGGTCTTTTAAGCGAGAAATTTCTTTGTTTTTATCCTTGATAACTTTGTCAAATTATTTTTGCAATATCCTTGATGTTGACTTGGAATAAAATAATATACTCCTCTTTAAATTCTAATTGGCCCTTTTATCTCATCAGATGATTCTTAATACCATGGTATTCTCCCTTTAAAACCTCGATTTGAAGCTTATATATTCGTAAGGTACGTCAAATCCCTAATTTTATTATATTTCCTTAATATAACTTATGTGTAACCTTTGACAAGACTAGAATATTATGGGAAGCAAGAAAAACCCTAAAACATTGGAAAATAACCCTAGAAGACAAGTCGTCTCAAGAGAATATTTAATATTGAGTTATCAGCCTCCAGAAAGAGAAGTCGGCCCAGTCAAGTGAGATAGAGCAGTATAAATAGAGGGCGCTAGAGCTCATTTTTCACTCACTCACTCACAACTGCATAAGGACAAGAAGTGTGCATGACTGGAGGACATTTTCAGTTGCAGCAGTGGTGACTTGGTCTCTTGGTTATGGTTTGGAATTTTTGCTTGGTCTTTATTTATTCTTGCTTGGTGCGCTAGCCTTAGAGAAAGGTGTGCTACCTTGGTTGGCTATTATATTGCTTCCAAAATTATTTTTTCTGTCAAGGTTATGGTGCTCGGGGGTGGCCTTTGTGCCTATGATTGGGTGAAAATATTGTTACATTGTCTATGGTGAAATGAGCACACCTATTTTTCTAACAGGTTATGGGCCCACACTATCTTTGGGCAGTCTAACTGTTGGAAGATATATTGGGAGGATTTGCTCAGTTGCAGTGAATTTTTTGTGGCAGCAATGAAACCCTAACCCTATTGTTGAGGTACCTTAATTAAAGAGCTTGACCTAATTCTTGGATAGTCTAGTGTGCCCTAGCCTAGCGCACATCCTGGTACTCTCAACAAGCTAAGGCATCAAGTTTGAGTTTTTGGTCAAAGTCAAAGGTTGACTAAGTCAAAGTCAAAGGTTGAACAAGTCAAAGCAGTCATGACTTACTCTATGAAGTTAAAAAATAAGTTAGAAGGGGATTCTAACTTCAGAGCATGGAATACAAGGATTGAATTCATCCTTGACAAGAATAAAGTGTTGTATATCATGAAAGGCAAGATCATGGAACCATAGTTTGAAGCAGGAAAAGAGAAGGAACCTCAAAACATTGCAATTATGGAGAAGTTCAAGGAAAATGACATCAACACTATGAGTATCATTGTGGACTTTGTAAAATACCACTTGGTACCCTACATCTCTCATCTTGACTCATCTAAGAAGATGTACAATGCCCTAACTAACCTCTTCTCAGTCAAAAATATTGGAAAGTGATGAGTCTGAAGAATGAACTCTATGACATGAAAACGAATGATGATGATAGAATAACATCATACTTTGTAAGAATCTCTCAGTTAATAGATCAACTACAAGATATTGAGGAAATCATTTCAGAAAAGGAACTAGTAAATGTAGTACTCAATGGCCTTCCCAAGACATGGGATGCATTTGTCGCAAGCATGAACACAAGAACATAGTATCCCACATTTGAATAGATTTGGACTTGTGCACAAGAAGAATCAAGAATTAGTGCAAAAGAGAAATCCAAAAATAAAAATAATGATCAAGCCTACACAACAAAGTTCAAGAAATTCAGGAATAAGAAGAATTTTGACTCAAGGAAGAAACCAAATCAAGAAAAGGATATGTCAAAAACACAATGCTTCAATTGTTTAAAATATGGTCACTACATGAAAAATTGTCTCGAGTTAAAGAAAAGGAAGGAAACACATGAAGTAACAGTTTCCAAAGAAAAAGAACCTTCAAAGAAAGTCAAGCAAGATGAAGGAGATTTCTTCTTCTGGTCAAGGTAACAATATTCTTTTGTAATATAGTTCTTGTACATACCAAGTTTACATAGTTCTTGTACATATCATGTGTATCTATTTCTTAGAGGATAAGATGGTCAGTCAAACAATACCTATGGAAGAATAACAAGATAAGGATTTTTATTATGATGACTACGATTCAAGTAATATACATGAAAAAGATGAAGCATGTTGACAATATTTGGTGACAAATTCATGAGGAATCTATTATATAAGTAACAACTACTAGATAGGACAAAACCAGAATCAAACTTGTGACAAATTCATGAGGAATCTATTATATAAGTAACAACTGCTAGATAGGACGAAATCATAATCAAACTTGAAGAGACCCAGAAGGAGTCAGGCCAGAAAGAAGTCATTAATCAAGAGGAAACTAGAATAAAACTTGTGACACTTTGCATAAATAAATAAGGATGCAGACGAAAGCATGGAATCTCTTAGATGGAGAGAGTTGATTGCATAATTCCAAAAGAAAAGCATGCATTCAGGCATGAAGCCAGGATTAGGAGGGAGATAATCCTAAATGATATGATCCATTGAAGAATCCATGAATATTATAAAGTATATGTCCATGTTCCCCATTGGAAGTAGCAACCATGATAAGCTGCAAGTGTCCAGTGTGACTCTAGAAAAAGTCTTCTTCAAAAAGAATCCTTAAGTATCCTCGGTTGTCCATCTACATATATGTTCCTATGATGAAAGGAAGAATTTGGAATATTCAGGAAGGAAGGGCATGGAATCTATAGAAGACTCCATGGACCCCAAAGTTAAAAAGGAACATGAGGAAGAACATGAAGATTCCAAGAAAGAAAGAAAATCTAGAACAACCAGTTATTATACCGAGAATCATAAGACTACCAGCATGGTTTGAACCCACTAGAAGTAGTCAAGCAGAAGGAATGGAAGTTGTGATGAAGAATAGTGTATGTAATAAATTGTGAAAAATACTTATGAATGGAAGCATTGATAGATACAAGGCGAGATTTGGAACTAGAGATTCTCCCAGAAGGAGGGAGAAGACTATGACAACAATTTGTTCTAGTAAATGAGATATACCTCTATCTAAGCTATTACATCTCTTGCAGTATTCATGGATTGAAGTTTACATTAGTTAGATGTAAAAAATTGTTCTTCCCAATAGAGAAATTGAGGAAGAATCTTATGTAAAACAATCTCAAGGTTTTGAGGTATACCAGAAAGAGACCCATGTATGCAAATGGAAGAAGACCATGTATAGATTCAAGCAACTTGATGAAAATTATCTCATATACAGAAGAAGTGCGGCGAAAACTTCCTATGACAGAGAAAGTGGATCATAATGGTTACTCAGTAGTCCGGGATGATGGATTTCAAATCCATGGAAAAATTCCATGATGATAGATCTGAAGAAGTTGAGAAGACTTTGATCTAGTAGACTCATCCCTGTACCAACAACTGATTGGCTCTTTGATGTATTTGATTAATACTAGTCCAAACATTTGCTTTGTTGTGAACATGTTGAGTCAGTTCCAGATGGAACCCATCCATGAGAATTGAATAATTGCAAAGCATGCCTTGAAATGTATTTGTGGAACGTTTGAGTACAACTGTATGGATTTATCAATTCAGATTGAGTAGGGAGTGTAGATAGTAGAATACGTTCTTCTTGGATATGTTTCAGTTTGAGATTTTCCATGATATCATGGGCTAGCAGGAAACAAAAATATGTTGCACTCAACAATGCAGAAGCAGAGTATATTGCATCTTGTGATACTTGTACGAAATTAGTGTGGTTCTATAAGTTGATTTATGGACTGTCTGATTAGGTGATGGATTCAACCATGATATATTGTGATGATTAGAGTTGTGTGAAGCTTTCAGAGAACCTGGTTTTCCATGACAGGTCGAATCACATTGAGATCAAGAATTATTTTCTCCATGATAAATTCCAGAGGGGAGAAGTGGTTCTCCAATATATCTCCATAGATGAGCAGATAATGGATATTCTGGTAAAGCCTCTATCCAAGACGAAAAGTTTATGTACTTAAGGGACAAGTTAGGGCTTGTGGAGATGACTTCCTTATTGAAAAAGGATGTGATTACTCCCATGTTGGGAGAGAGCACTGATATGTTATTTATTTATGGACAATCATTTTCCAGTTCAGAAAATGGTCCAGGTTGAGCAGTTCCTTTCCAATTCGGAAAGTGGTTTGAGATTTCTAACGGACAGTCATTTTCCAGTTCGGAAAATGGTCCATATTAGACAACCATTTTTGTAATGAAAATGGTTTGATAGATTTTTGATGTCCCATAGACAATGATTCCCCTTGTGTCCAGTGCGGGGGAATGGTCCAGGACATTCATTCTTCTTGGTAGTCACTCTGAGTAGTAGTCAAGTAGAATGGTCCACCTCGTCGGGCAATCATTATTTTGAAGTTCACAGTTATGATAAGTTTTTAAGAATGGTTTGGTTTGGAGGTTGGTGTAGGATAGTCATTTCCTTAGGAAATGGTCTGGACATTCATTCCCTAGGGTAGACTCATTCTCTCCAGTTTCCACTATGATTAGTGACGAAGAAATGGCCCAGTTAGGTGAATGGTTTAGGTTCAACAATCAGGGAAAATCATTCCCTAGGGAAGACTCATTCTCTCTAGGTTTCACTGTGATTTGTGTTGGAAGAATGACCCAGTTAGGTGAATGGTCCAGGTTCATAAATCAGGGAAAATTATTCTTATATGCTTGAGAAGAATAGTCCAGATAGCCCATGAATGATGTTTCCCTTTCCGAGGGCAGATTCTCTTCCATATCTCATAGATGTGAGTGGAAGGATGGCCCAGATGACTCATTTTGTATCATGATATTGTTATGCAGATTAATATCAGATGATATGATTTTTGTAGAGATTGTATGTCTCTAGACAGTAGTTGTATGCTATTGTGTTGGATGTGATCCACTGGTAGTGACTGTGTGTCACTGGTTAGTAGTAGTGTTCTACTGAGAGTGGTTGTGTACCACTAGATAGTAGTTGTATACTACTATGAATAGACACAATTGTGTTCTATTGGATGGAATTATTCCAATTGCCATGGAGACTATATAGTTGGATAGTGATGATGGTGCTCATGATTTGATCATGAGATATCCTATGTGGCTATGATGATTCTACTGGTTGAATGGTATTTTTATGCTCAAGACCATTACTTTTAATACCTCCCTATCTAGGAGGGAGTGTTGATATTATGGTGGCTACGGGGGGTATTAACCTCCATGTGTAACCTTTTACAAGACTAGAATATTCTGGGAAGCAAGAGAAACACTAAAACATTGGATAATAACCCTAGAAGACAAGTCGGCTCAAGATAATATTTAATATCGAGTTATTAGCCTCCAGAAAGAGAAGTCGACCTAGTCAAGTGAGATAGAGTAGTATAAATAGAGGGTGTTAGATCTCATTTGTCACTCACTCACTCATAATTTCATAAGGACAAGAAGTGTGCATGACTGGAGGACAGTTGCAGCTGCAACAATGGTGACTTGGTCTCTTGGTTATGGTTTGGACCTTTTGCTTGGTCTTTGGTTATTCTTGCTTGGTGCGCTAGCCTTGGAGAAAGTTGTGCTACCTTGGTTGGCTATTATATTGCTTCCATAATTATTTTTTCTGTCAAGGTTAAGGTGCTTAGGGGTGGCCTTTGCGCCTATATCTGGGTGACAATATTTCTATATTGTCTATGGTGAAATGAGCACACCTATTTTTCTAACAATTTCTTCATAAAACTTGGTTATTAAATTATTAAGGGCGGACTTTAGAAAGTGGTCGCGGTTTTTTGAAACAATGACCCTTCTCCTTTGTAATATCAGATTTTTAGTAGTTATTTATCTTCATGAAAACTTCGATGTATGGACATTAAATTTTCAAAATTTATAGTGGAGTTATGTTGCTAAGGAAACAAAATTTGACCAAAGGTCTATGGGACAAAGGCTGGGATCAGAAACAAGGCTCTGATACCAAATGTGGTAACCAGATCTGGCTCACCAATTAAGTATCCAAAATATTTGGAATATAAAGATATTCGTAAGGACAATAAATAATATAAATAATGTATATGAGAATGAATAGTATGATATAGGAGATTATTACAATTAAGAAATGAGGTTTCTATATATACCCATGAAGGGGTGCCCTTTCATAAGAGACATGACCTTTCATGAGGAAGGTGTCTCTTCATAACATATTTAGTTATTAAGTATTTGGCTCACTGATTAAATATCCAAAATATTTGGAACATTACAAATAAATCCATCTAGATAACATAATAATTGAATATGCATATATGAATATTAGTTATGAGATATGATATTATCACAAATGAGAATGACGGTTGTATATATATACCCACACAGGGGTGCCCTTTCATAAGAGACATGACCTTTCATCGAGAAGGTTCCTATTCATAACATATTTAGTTATTGAGTATTAATTATTATGATTTAATCATTATATGTGTGTGTGTGTGTTCATAACAAATAGGCAGCTCTTAGATATCATGTATGGCATGTACGATAGTAATACAAACATGTGGGTGAAAGAGAATGACCCATGGAGAAATCCACCTGCCTTAGACATGAAATTACAGTCTAGTAAAGGGGAATTCTCCCAACAATGAAGAAATCGCCTAGAGAGAGAGAGAATAACTCCGAGGAAATATAAAATTTCCCAAGGAAAACAACCTGAACACACAGAGGGATTCAAAATTATGAATACAGGATCAATTTAGAAAGTAAGGAGCAATAACTCTATTTCCTAAGCCATCAATTCCTTAGACAACTCAGATGGATGGCTTGCATTTTCTGGTTATTGGATTTAACCATTTCAATAACATGAGTCAAACGTAGACAACCCAAGAAACTCCTGTCACTCTGAAATTCTCACAGGACTCCATTCATGTGAAATTAAAGTTATAATTTCATCTAACAACCATATACATCATTGAAAACATAAAAAAGAGAATCAAATAAATCACATAGAATTTATACTGCAATTAACTCACAATAAACACAGTGATTTTAATTTGGAAATCCAAATCGGGAAACCAGGTTTGATTGGGGCTCAGTTCTTCATTCTGACAATATATGGTTACAATGCATTCTTTGCTCGCTTTCCAATCTCCTCTCCTTGGCCAAAAATACCCTTTGGGAGTGAAATTACATGAGGAAATAGGGAGATTTTAGGTAATGGGAAGGCCAACAGGCTGACATTTCATTTCCCATTCCTCAACCTATTCTCTCTTATATTTATTTTTTTTATTTTTATTTAATTCTCATTTTTCTCTCACGTTCATTTTTTCTTACTCCACTTTACATTTATTTGTCTTTTACATAGTTTATATAACCTTCATATATTTTTGAATTGTCTTACAGGTACTGAGTCTTACCCATTCATTGGTTTGGATCCATTTAAGATCACACCTCCCCATTGAGAGGGGTTTTTGTCTCCAAAATCTCAAGGAAACCTATCTATATCAATGTGTCTTATGTCTACTTATCCAGAATGTGGATCTGAATCTAGCTCCTGAAAAAAACTCTGACTATGGATCTAGCTCTGGCTCGCATCTCTAGCTACTCGCTCTTGTCCCTACCTATGGATCCAGCTATGGTTATATCTCTCTTGTTCTCACAACAGAAGTATGTTCACTATCCCCTAGCTCTAAGCAATCTCCGGACTCAACATCCATTCCCATATTCCTCTCAATTTTGGATATAGTTAATCTTGGAATCCAATGAACCCAAGTTGAATTTCGTTCTATGTTTAATGTGACCCCAACAAACTATGCCATCACATATCATTCCTTCAACTGGAAGTGTGGTATACCTTCTCTTTCTAGGATCAATTGCTTCCCACCATGGAAACAACTCTCTAGTTCATGTACATTCTTGCAAGAACACCGTGGAGTTCTCCATAAATGCTCCCTCCAAGGTCATTGACCCTCATGCATCAATCTCTGGGACATCTTCGGGAAGTGAAACTTCTTTGGGAAGATTGTAGGTAGCAAATGGAATGGGGTTTCCTTGGTGATAGGAATCCACCTGTTTTCCTCTTTAATGATGATGCATACCTCCTGTGATGCCACCTCTCCTTGGAAAAATTTTGCACCTTGAATTTGAGATGTAGGAAACTCTCCATATTTGTTAGGCTTCACTTTCCACACTATCCTCTTGGGTATGCAGTTTCTAATGTGAAGGAATATCTGGGTGAGTCACCAACACTTCACTTCCCAATGTCCACTCAACTTGTAATGGTGGAAAAAGTCCATGTTTCTACTACAAGTATTGACTGACATACTCCTTCTCTCCACGTGCCTCTAAGTTCATCGTTGGATTGGATAATTCTTCTTTCCATTCCTCCTATGAAATAAATATGTCACGTGGAAGTGGTTTGCTTCTCCCAACAATATGCCACATGATGGCCTTTCTTCCCACACAAACAACATGTCTATGTGTACCAATAGTTGACAATATTGTGTCCCTTCCTCTTGCAACAATCATGAACAAGGAATGTCTAGTTTGAGCTAGACCTTTAAATCTTCTTCTTCTTCTTTCCTTGGTTATTCTTCTTGCTTATTTCTTTGAGTTATGGTATAGGTTGATTTTGTGGGATATTCTCATCACTTCCCTTCTTTAATCTACCACGGGAAGGTTGAGGTGGTATTGCATTGCCACCTCCATGTACTACTACTCTCTCTTCTGATGAGTAGGTCAACTATGACATGTTTTTAGCCTTCACAAAAGTGGTCTTCATGGTCATGGACATTTACAATCTTCCATCGAATCCTAAGCCTTCATGCTTGACCCATGGTGTGGCTACAATGGGGCGCAAGATTCATTGACTTCTCTTTTCTAGGGCTTGTCCATTATAGTCCATTTTCCTTAGGGTCTTCAAACCAATTCCTTTGGTATGATTTTTGAAATCACTAATCAACTCTAGAGAATCGTCTACGAAATATGAGCTTACCAAGGTAGTCTTGATCATGGTGCTATCATTTGTAGTGGCAATGGAAGGTTTCCATGATTATTGATGCTCTTATACAATTGATTGCAGCTTTGCCAAGGGCTCCTCCTTATTTTCCAACTCTTATTGTAGTTGCATCATCATCTAGGTGAGCCTATCCTATTACCAGCTATCTATCTGGATTGTCTTCTTACCTAGGTGTACAAGTTCTTCTTCGTGCTCTTCCCAATCTGTCGTATGATGGTTGTACAGTCCATACAAAATCTCTAAGAGCTTCCTCTTGCTTCCCCAGTCGGATTTCTCATTGCTAGGCAATTTATTTTCATCTTGGATTCTAGTTAACTTACCTAGGTTGTAATTCCATACCTATGTCGTTTCAATTCATAGCTTGGATGTTTTTAACTCATACTGGAAGAAATCACTTAGAGAGAGAGAGAGAGAGAGAGAGAGAGAGAGAGAGAGAGAGAGAGAGAGAGAGAGAGAGAGAGAGAGAATCTCCCTAGGAAAATCCCAATGACCTGAACACACAGAGAGAGGTTCCAAATGATAAATCCAAGGGATCAATTTATAAAGTAAGGAGAAACAAATATGTTTCCTACGCCATCGATTCCTTGGACAATTCAAGTGGATGGCTTGCATTTTCTGGTTGTTGGATTTAACCATTTCAATAACCTGATTCAATTATAGACAACCATTAAACTCCTCTCACTTTGAAATTCTCACAGGACTCCATTAACATGAAGTTTAAGTTATAATTTCATCTAAAAACCATAGACATCATTGAAAACATAAATAAGAGCATCATATAACTCACACATAATTTATATTGCAATTAACTCACAATAAACATAGTGATTTTACCTTGGAAACCCAAACAGGAAAACCAACTTCAAATGGGGCTCAATTCTTCATTTTGACAATCTTTGGTTACAATGCATACTTTGCTTGTTTTCCATTCTCCTCTCCTTGTCCAAAACACCCTTTGGGATTGAAATTACATGAGGAAATAGGGAGAGTTGAGGTAATGGTAAGACAAACAAGTTAATCTTTTGATTCTTGTTCCTCAACCTATTCTCTCTTATATTTCTTTTTTTCTTTTTATTTAATTCTCTTTTTTCTCTCACATTCATTTTGTCTTACTCAAATTTATATTTATTTGTCTTTTACATAGTTCAGATAAACTTTATAGATTGTCGAATTGTATTATAGGTATTGAGTCTTACCCATTCATTGGTTCGGATCCATTGCAGATCATTCGTATAGTGAATTTATGTACTTGTCCATGCCATTTTTTATGCATTTTGAACTGCCAATTTGGTATGAGACCAGAACTAAGATTTTGAAATCATTAATTTAAATGTTTCCATTCATATCTCAGACCATATTCATGAATGGAGATGGAAACGTAGGCTCATCAAAGCCAAAATTTCAGACCAATTATTAGCAGATCAATTTTTCAAGTCATTACGGCCACCCATTACCAAAGTCTTTGCTATGTCAAAGGAAGTTATCGAGAAGCATGTAATTATACATGCCCAACATTTAGATCTAATTTATTCTTAGTTTGGCACAGTATATGATACAATTCCTCAGGTTTTGAGGCCATCAATAGGTCTCGTCAAGCCCAACCCAGAACCACATGTTAATGGTGTAGTCGGTTTTGTTTTCAATGCTTTAGTTGTCTAGTTAAGTGGATAGTTGAGTCAAATTTCCATCTCTATGAATCCACCTATTAATTTTCCAACAACCCAAAGTGTTGCATCCCATGTTCATATCCTTGAAGTTCATTTGTTCCAATCCACACAACTGAAGAATTCTCACCAACCTAGAGGAAAAAAGAAAAATAATATTTTTTTTTATAATTCTAAACAAGGGAATTCCCAAACCCAAAATGATGTCGAGGGAGTTCAAAGGGGAAGATGAATTTGAAGTTTTCCTGCAATATCTATGGTGGATACCATCTCACTCACCAGTGTCCCAAATAGATGAAATTCATCGGTTTTTGGGAACTCCCCAACAACCCACTGTGATAACAAATCCATTCCCACCCTAGCAGTAACAACAAATGGTTGCATCAAATCATGCACATTTTAAAGGGGGGGTGACATGTAACCCATGGCAAGGGGGAAACCCATTGAATGCAAGAATATACATGTGTGATCAGATAATCAATTTGCAAACTTGAGCTCAAAATTATAAGAACATTGAGATTGTTCCTTCGTATAAGGATCCATCTCCCTCTCATCCTAGTGTCTCTCTCCAGATACAGAAACCATTATTTGACACTATGATTTTCCCATCTAAGGGTGTTCTTCGTAATTCAATGCATAATCCCAATACACGGGCTGCCCATAATTACAATATTGTGGAGGATATAGACTAGGAACCATGTGTCATGGATGCCCTCAAACTCCTCCAATGATGCCAAATGTAGTGGAAGACACTATTATTTGTTATAAATGGATTTGACCCTGTGGATACTCGTTTAATTACCTTTTTCATTAACCAAAATAGGCCTAGGATCCCCCACCAAATTGCTTTCCAAATTCAAGTAGTTTCACATAGGATTAATATCTTCCACACAGTTGTTGATGGAGCCTCCACTTGTATTATTTCCTTGTCATGTTGGAGAACCATAATTTCTCTAGATCTAGTATATTCAAACACCATGTTAAAAGAATTCAATGGGAACACCTTTAAGCCTCATGGAATCGTTGTTGTCTTTCTTATGGAGTTAGGTGAAAATACTATTTCAATTGAAGTTGCAGTAGTCGACACCTCATTAGATTATAATCTTTTGCTAGGGTGTAGTTGGTTCTATGCAACGACGGTTGTTGTGTCTTCATTATTTAGATTTCTTTTCTTTCCTCATGAAGGGAAGGTGGTGACTATCAATCAATTGGTATATTGCACACCAAACTCCAAAGATAATAATACTATGAATGTTCCATTTGTCAGTGGTTCCATGAGTGTCTAAGATAGTGTTGGTTTGGGCATGTTCAAGGATTCATCATTGATGGGTACATTTACCCTGCCTCCACCATTCACTACACCCAACCCAACTTCTATTTGTACAATCTCTTCAAGTTCTATTGAATCATAGGGATCTTTGGATCCTTAGGCAGTACCTAATCCTTTGGAAGTTGATTCATTTAGGGCTAGTATGCCACTACGTGTGGTTGATATTTCCTATCAGACGATCCATTCAACACCTACTGACACTGGTTAGAAACTCCATCCTAATATGGAATATTATTAGTATGCCTTTCCCGTTTGGGTTGTCAATCTACCTAGTTCCCATGATTTCTTAGATATCGAGTTGTCATTAGATGAGGCCATCTTATAATTCATGTCGACGGTCGATAAATTGTGGGAATATGTGCATCATCGATCATCGTTTCTTCCCTAAATGGAACAAATAGAGGTTGACAACAAAAATATTGATTTAGGATAGGGGGCATTTTTTGGGTCATCCAGTGAAATGCCATGTCTTGATCGGTTTGAGTCTTGGATTCCTCTCTCGAAACTTTCCACTAAATATTCCACTCTAAACAATACTGAAGACAAGCATATCATACCTTTTCCATGTCTTCGTGGGAATCATCAAGGATCTATGATAACTCACAAGACTACTCATTGTATTTGTCCTCATGTAGTTCATGACAATGACTTGGTTCTAGTTTATGACCGGAATAATGATTATTTAGGAACATGGAAATTCGAGTATATGTGGCATGGCCCAAGCATGGTGTGCCATATGATGTTGAAAGTGACCCATGATTTCATCAATGACTATAGGAATACTTCACATAAGCCTAACAATGGGCTCTACTCTGTGTAAGTCGTTAGGTTGTGTAGTGCTTGTACATGGTGTGTTTTAGTAGGTGTGTGATGCAAGTACTTTTCATTTTTCGTGTCAATTGATTTGATTCAATGCTTATCATGTTTGGTGCTTGATTTTAATATGTCAGTAGGATCCCCTTGGCATTTTTCATAGGCACTTCTATGGTGATATTATGAGGTTACATATGTTAGTTCGCTAGCTATGTTAGTATTTGTCACATTAAATTTAACATTAATACAAACATGCATGTACATAAACACATGAATATCTAATCACAACATTTGAATTCATAAGTAAGAGTCGAACCATATTTATATAAAATATATAACTAGTACATCATGTCCAAAAATACAATTATTTTTTAACAAAATTTAAAAATAGTCATGTTCTTACCTGGTCCAAATAAATGGAATTCATTTATGGAATCTCTTGTAATATGCGCCATAAGTTTTGAGAGGTGAGAATTTCAACAAGGTAAATGTGAAAATGAGTCTTATTTTTCCATAAATAGACCATCATTGGTCCTTTTCAAGATCTAAAATGGCCATTTTTATGCCTGCGTTGAAATGATGCATTTCATTACTTCTTATTCATGCTTTGTTATTGCTTTTATGAGATTTTACTACATAGTTTTTCCCAGGGACTAGTATTTTTGGATGATTATTGTAGGACTTGGTGACATCTTGTTTGGTACTTTCTATGGTGACATCCAATGAACTATGAGGTCTTCCCAGTAATACAATCTTGCATTATTAACCATCACTTTCGTTGACATTATTCCTTAGGTTCGATCCCACCAGGTTGCGACATTAGCCCTTCTCTTTATTGCAAATTGTAACTTGTGTGGTAGTGCCTAACCTTCATGGGCGCCCTAGTTAGCATTCCCTTTTCCATTTGGAACCCATCCTATGATTATTCATAGGCTTGAGAACCCATATTTAGACCCTCTATGACTAATAAACGATACCTCATTCTTCTCTCTTAATATTTTTCTAGCCATGTCCTGAAGGGGTTCCCATCATTATTTATGTTGCTTTATGATTTCATATGCTTATATCCCGGTGCATACTACTACGCTTCTTCTTTTTTTCCTCAGAAAAATATCATAATTTCATTATCGTATAACAAAATTACATACACAGATATGAACCAGTTAATACGTAACTGCGTTCATATTTTCCAACAAAAAAGGAAATGTTGTTTTGTCTCCCATAGTTGCTTATACATACTTCACTTTACAATTTATGTTAACATTTTTGTTCCCAATATTTTTAGTAGTGTTCTATAATAGTTCCATAATCATATACAATCCTTCCACAGATCAAAAAAGAAGTAATAAAGTCCCTTCAAAATATAGAGGCTCCTCTCATGATAGGTATTCTAGTTCCNTGTTAACATTTTTGTTCCCAATATTTTTAGTAGTGTTCTATAATAGTTCCATAATCATATACAATCCTTCCACAGATCAAAAAAGAAGTAATAAAGTCCCTTCAAAATATAGAGGCTCCTCTCATGATAGGTATTCTAGTTCCAAAAATTAGTTGTCCTGTCTTTCATGGAAGGGTCGATGATAGTATCCCTGTGATCCATCAAGAGTATGTTCAGTAATGTGCTAGAGTCCAAATTCTAACTACGTGGATTCCTTGGAAAGTATGCCTTCCATTTGATTCCTTTCCCTGTAAATATGAGAAACAAAGATATTGTCAAATAATCTTTTGATTCGGGTTACATCATCTAGAAAAGGAAGTAAGTGAGAAATTTGGAATCTATGTATCCCATTAGCCCAGTTGATGATAACTAGAGAATCGCCAAAGACTTGTAGAGCTCTACAACCCTACTCAAGAGAAAAGAGTAAGAGTAGTTTTAAGGCCAAAAGTTCAGAGTAGTTATTTGTGCTGGCCCCCAACCCCTCCTTAAGGTAAAATTAATGTGTATGTGAGAGAAAGNCCCCCACATTTTCTCTGATTAGATGAAGAGGTTCCATCAAAGAAATCCCATGGGATATTTGGATCAGGGGATTCCTCCCTGACATCCCTTGGATGCACTATCATGCCCCCATCGGAGCAAGAAAAAGATTTGTATATACCAAAGCTATGGACTGCTACCTTTTCGGCTGAAAATTTTTCCTCCTGGAAGATGTGACCATTTCGAGTGATCCAGATTCCCCAAGCAATAATGAAAGGGAAGGCCCTAAGTTCCTCTTGTCCGCATCTTGATAACCATGCCTTTAAGGCCAGTTCAAAGGAGGTACCTTGCCAGTTCGGGAAAGTGGGTAATAATTTCTTTGTGAATGTCCATACTTCCTTGACAAAAGGGCATAGTAGAAAAATATGGTCCATTGTTTCTAAGTGAAATTTACAGAGAGCACAATGACTTGGCCCAAAAAATAGGCGCCTTTGTAGATTGTTCCAGGTGGGAATTTTGTTTGCCAAAATCGTCCAGATTAAAATTTTCCCCTTCGTTGGACAAGATTGGTTCCATATCTTACGCCACCACCAGATAGGCTCCCGTTGATGAAGATCTATTGTTAATTTTAAATATCCAAAATGAGGAGTATATTCACCATCCCCTACACTGTCCCAAAGTAATTTGTCATCTCTATCAACCAGTCGTATTGAGGATTCTCATAGGTTCTGCAAGTATTTGTTCCAAAAAGGCAAGTCAATCTCTAAGATTCCAAGCCTATGCCCCTCCAACCATCCTTGATGCCACATATTTGTAGTGAGGGGATCACCCACCTATGCCAGATGGAAGAATCCTCCCAAAGTCAATATTTGCCTTAATCCCTCGGGCAAGATATGTCCAAGCTGGATCCTAGGCCAAGGATCCAGGCCTAGTCGCACCAATCATCCATTACCCACTCTCCACACCAAACTCGTCTCCACTAGTGAAAAAGCCTTAATCAAAGCCTTCCATATAATAGAGGACCCCGCTGAAGACTTATTTAAGGATTGAACCCAATCTAAAATTGAGAGTGAAGCAATATAATTCTGGTGGATTGCCTGGGTTTAGAGACTAGAAGTCTTTATCAGCCGCTAGAAGCATTTTTCCGTGAGAGCTGTAGAGAAGAAGAAAATGTTCTTTAGGCCCCATCCACTGAGGGCCTTTGGATTTTCAATCCGATCACATTGTACCCAGGGTAAAAAAAAATTGTCCTTATTGCCTTGCCAAAGATATGTAAAGCAAAATTTCCTCATTTTATCCAGAGTACCTTTGGGAATCCATGATAAATACATCTAGTAGACCGGAATATATTCTAAAACCAACTTTACTAATACTAGCTGCCCAACCCTTGAGATCCATCGATGGCTCCAACATTTAAGTCGTTTCTCCAATTTAGCTATAAGCCACCGCCAATCGATATTCCTATAGTCATTTGGTTTTATTAGAAACTCGAGGTATTTCAACCCTTCATCAATATCAGGGACTTGAAAGGGAAGTCTCTCCACAATGTAATGTGTTTCCTCTTCATCTAGTGAAGATAAAGTGATACTTGACTTTTGTTCATTGATTTCCATGCCAGTGGCTTGTTTGAAGAGTAATAGACCATCGCACCGTTTTTCAATATCCTGTCTTGAGCCATCACAAAATATTAAAATGTCATCCACAAAGAGTAAGTGTGATATGTATAACCCCTGAGATATTTTGATGCCTCTGAAGCTGCCTACAGATTTGGCTTCGTTCAAGTAACGAATAAGACACTCCGCTACTAGCAGAAAGAGAAGTGGAGAAAGGGGACATCCATGTCTAGGCCCTCTTTATGCCTTGAAAAAAGGGGTGGTTGAGCCATTTATCAGGAGAGAGAAGGATACTGAGGATAAACAAGCCATAATCCAATTTGTAAAGGCTACTCCAAATCCAAGATGAATTAACAACATGTTAATATAAAGCCAGTTTACCCTGTCGAAAGCCTTTAAGAGATCAATTTTGATTGTTGCACCTTTGAGTTTTTTAATTTTCATGTTGTGTAGACCTTCCTGTGCCATGCCTATTGCTTCATGGGTTTGTCTACCTTTCAAAAACCCAAATTGTTCCCTCGTGATATGTCATGAAAGAGTATCTTTTAAGCATACACTGGTGACTTTTGAAATGATTTTATAGATGCAGTTGCAGAGAGAGATCAGACGAAAATCATCAAAATAATCTGGATTATTAGACTTTGGAATTAGATCAATAAAGGTGGTGTTTAAAGGTTCGTGGATATGCCCATTTTGTCGGGATTCCTCCACAAATTTTAGAATATTGTTCCCTAATAAATCAAAGAAACTTAGAAATAATTCAATTGGCCATTTTTTCGGACCAGGGCTCTTCCCTTTGTAGAAGGATTTCATGACAACTAATAATTCTTGTTCAGTGACCAGAGCCATTAGTGACTCCCTCTCCTCTTCCTCCATGAACCGGGGGAAGAATCTGGCTACTTTCACAATTTCCCCGATTGAGGAGCCCGACTAAGCTTTGAACAGTTCTTTAAAATGAGAGATCCCCAATGTTGAGAGCCCTTCAAAAGTGTTGACCAGTTGGTCATCCCTCTGTGTGAGACCCCAAATGGTATTTTTCAATTTTCTACCTTTGGAAAAAGTATGGAAGAATTTTGTGTTCTCGTCCCCATAAGCAATCCAAATAGCCCGACTTTTTAGTCTCCAAAAAGCTTCCTTGTCAGCCAAAATATTTCTCCTCTGAAGTTCCACTTGTGTGAGGTCTTCCCTAGCTTCCCTAGAGCTGAAGCTAATATCAGGGTCAGCATGCCAATCTAAAATGTTTTTTTCAAGAGAGAGTAGCTCTTGATCTTCTTTTACTCGTTTCTCATTCACCCATGAGATGGTAGCCTATTTAACTTTCTTTAGATTATCCATAAAAAGAATTGTTGCATGTGTGTTGTGTAGAGGTCCAATGGGAACCCACATGTTGTGAACTAAGGATTGAAACTCAGGATCCTTTAGCCAACCTTCAAAGAATTTGAAGGGGTTGGGCATGCGTCAGAAGCTGCCCCTTAATTCCAAAAAAATCGAGTTATGATATGATTCTCCACCACTAGCGACCCATTGTCGGGCAAGGCCCAAGGATTCCACCAGGTCCTCCGACAGTAGAAAGTGATCCAAACATTTTGCAACTCTAGCATCACTAGTCCTCAAATTCCTCCAAGTTGGTTGTAGTTTAACCGGAAGTAGATCCAACAATCCCAATGTATCAAGTAGATGCGTGAAATAGTCAGTCAAGGGATCCAGAGTCGAACAGAGGCCACAAACCTCTGCCACTCCCAAGGAAAAATTTAGGTCCCCTCCCAAGATAACCCCTGCCTGAGAAAGCCAATGGCATAAGGCCAGAGAGTCCCAATATCGTTTTCGCTCAACACAGGGATTGTAAATGTTAATGAGCACCAAGGCATGCCCTAGCTCCTCAGAGAATAAAATGAGACCAATCTTTTAGTCAAAGCCCCAAACATTATCACATCTTCCACTCTTAAGTCTCCATCCCGTGGAAAGCTCCCTAGAGAATCCTTTGGCATCAACTGCCACAAATGACCAACTAGGGAGAAGTGCTTCCAAAGAACGTACCACTACCTCACTGACTCCCATGGTTTTCTGGAGAAAGATTATATCCGGGTTGTTTACAGAAACAAGTCTTTTCAGAGACGATTTTTTGGCCGGGCTCTCCAAACCCCTGCAGTTGAGGGAGAGAATTTTCATGAGGTAACCAGCTCCTGGGGTTTCTTTTCTCTAACCGTCCATTCAATGGAGGATTTCCTTCCTGAGGCCACATCGATTTTGGCTTGGTCTTGAGCCAGAAGAAAGTGTGAGTGTCTGCCATGTCCCCTCAAGGAAGACAAATCTCGAGTAAGAGACCCCAAGCCAACCTCAAGTTGTTCATCCGTAGCGCATCCACTTGGAGTTTCATAGAATATATCCCTATTGCGAAGGGAATAACGTATCTTGGACCCCTCAGGAGACTGGAAGCTAGAGGAAGACTAAAATGTAGAGAGGGAGGAAGTCCCACCAGGAGGACTAGGAGGGGAGGGTAGGGGAGAGTCAGTGTCCAAAGGTAAGGAAAAAAAGGAGAAAGAAGAACCCCCAGGGTGAAAAGTCGTCGGGGTCACCAAAACCAAGGCGTCTCCAAATGAACAAAAATCACTTAACGATTGACCCTGTGAAACCACTTGCGTGCTAAGCGGAGAAGGAAAAATATCCCCAGAGGGGAGGGAGAAAAAGGCTGACACAGGTCAGGGAAGCAAAAAGGGAGAAGTAAGCCTCAATGAAGGAGGGAAGTCTAAACCCAGAGTACTCAAAGGAAGTGCCAAATCAAAAATAGAAGATGCAGCCAGAGGCAAAGAGAACTATTTCTTACCCGATGCCAGATGAGTTCTTGGACAAGTCCGTAGAGAATATTTTTGAACCTTCGTGAGTGTCGGGTCTCTTTCCACCAAAGAAGGACCCACGGGAGGAGTCGTTTGTCACTTGCTGACCCTACCAGAATCCCTAGCCTAAGAGATCCCCACCAGATTGCCTTCAGTGAACCCGTAGTCTTGTCCCGCTCTTCTCAACCCTAGGCTTGTTCCAACATCCAAAGGGCCTCGAAATTTTCCCTTAAAGGGAAGTTTGCAGTCCTTCACACCATGCTCATAAGCATGGAATCTATGGAATCTAAAGGGGATACCTTCATAGTCCAGTGTCTGAAGAAAAGTACCAGAGGCCATCTTAATTTTCATCTCCTTTAAAAGACCCGGCCGGAGGTCCAAAAGCACTAATATCCTGGCTACTGTCATAATCCCTGATTCTTCAAAAGAGTAATCAGCCTCCAGAAAATCGTTGAGTCTGCTACCAACAGCTGAGAAGCACGTAGAGTTCCAATATTTCATAGGAAGGCCCTTTAACTGGACCCAAACCAGAACCACATCAACTCTTTCCCTTTTAGCATAAAAAATTGGGGTCCAGCTCTTAAGAACAATAGGGGTGCCCGCCATTGTCCAAGTTTTAGAGAGAAAACAGTCCACATCAGAGGAGGCCTTGAAAAAAAAATAGAACCAACCCCTAGATAAAAACCGAATACTGGGAAAGGAAGTAAGTTTTGTGCCCCAGGAAGTTTCCACCCAAGAGCGAAGAAAGGCAGTTCCCAACCTTTTGCCTCTTGCTCGCCCTACAACAACAAGTTTGGAGAACTCAACCACATGATCCATAGCTATGTCCTCTCCAAAAAACAAACAATATGGACCGGATCGATCCTGAGCACATTATGTACTCCTAGGTGCCAAGCGCTTTGAACCCCCAAAATATTTTGGCCGATCTCATCCTCCCCTCTTAGCCAAACCCTTGGATCCATGACCCTGAGGAGATTCAATAAGGTTGGAAACCCTACTTGAGGAAGGTTCCCTCCCAAAGTAAGCACCAACCTACGTCATAGGTTCCAGGAATGTTCCCTGTTCAATGATGAGCTCTGAGGGTGAGAAATGGGCTCCAGAGTCATCCTCCACCAAATATTTTTGTGGTGAGGCCCAACGACCAACATTAAATAAAGCCACAGGCTCAGATTTGAGGCACTCAAATAAACCCTCTGAAATACCCAGAAGTGGTTCCAACCTAGTCTCAAAACCCACCAAAGTAGACATCGAAGGTCCAAATGTCAACCCACTCGAAAAAGACAAAGCGGGCAAGGTGTGATTCCCCAGATAAACGCCAGATGTCAGAGGTATTTTCAAGCCCTCTAGGCTCATCTCCTCTAATCCCAATGAAATAGTGATAGGGTTGTCTAGGGCCCCAGAAACTGGTCCACCCACCACAACGCCCAATTCCAACGCCCCACCCAGATCCATGTCGATCCAGCCAAAACCAAAAGATGTGGCAAATCTTCCTTCCAAGCTTAAACCGATCCAAACCCCCAAAAAGAGCTAAGTCCTGCCTCGAACTCCCTATCCAAAAGTCATACTACTATGCTTCTATTTTCTTTACTCCTGTTGATTTCCATCGCAATCACTCTTGACCTCTTATTGTTTGCATTGATTTGCCTTTGTTCTACAACCTTTACCCTTGGATAAAATTGTTATGAGTAGACATCAATTTTCGAGTACTTTTTTGTATTTATTTTGCAAAGGTCTATTCCATGTGCTTGGAACATAGTTGCATGCCATTGAGTTGCTCATTTTCTCCGTATGAGCATTCTTTTACTTATTTTTCATGCTCGTAAAAACATGAAAAAGACACTTTCAAGCACACTTTTATCTATTTTTTGCACTCACAAAAACATGAAAAAGACATTACCGAGAAAACTTTAATCTCTTTTTCACACTCGTAAAAAAATGAAAAAGACACTAAAAAAAAATTCAAAAACAAAAAAAAGAGTGGGGAGGAGAGTTTAGGTTTGTATTTAGTTAAGTTGTTGTTTCCCTTGAACATGGCACCTATTTGTGTCTTTGTCTTATAGTTGGGATATATCTTGCCTAGGATTTGTACCATGATTATGAATCATTTACTCCTTCGATTGATTACTCTTCCAATGACTATGGAGTGTGCTTTAGTTCCTCATGCGTTGCTACACTATACCATTGGTCCTCTTGAGTCAGTGTTGTCAAGTCATTAGTATGTCGTGCTTAATGTTCAATAGAAGTGAAGCCTAATTCGGCCATTCTGTTGTCTTCGACCTTCCACGTCGGCCATCCCTATATCAATTATACTTAGTAATTTATCTCTTCACATAATCTCTTGGTTATATTTTTTTGTTGATTGATGGGGGATACATTAAGGCCCTTCTTTGATGGAAATATTCTTATTGATGTTAGCTCATTATCTAGAAATTGGATCAAGAATCCAACTATTACCTTGGAAGTTGAAGTCATCAGTGGTGGGTTTCCTTGTAATCGACAATGGGTTTACCTCATTGAGTCCTAATTGATCAATTCTACGAGTTTTCAACATCAATTTCTCTATTTACACTCACTATATTGTACTAGGTACTTTGGGGTCCATTTTCATTATTGTGTCTATTAATGGTATTCGTCAATGATCGGTAATTAGACAATTTCTACCATGCTCGACATCAACTCATCTATTCACATGATGTATAATCATACCATTGATGTGTTTGGATTGAATACCTTGGGCTAGGGGCATCAACCATTTATGCTACCCTTCCCAAGATACGACAGATTATATCACTTTTTATATGAGTACTTTAGAGACTACAATGGTACTCTAGTTTTTGTTACATGTATCCATGATATATACTATGAAATAGAACCACATTGTATTTTCTCATGGCTATGATCTTTAATATGACATGGATCCGCCATGTACTTTTTCATGCCCATGGTATTACATATCATTTCATGGATTTGCATTGTATTGTGTTGGCGTCCAGGCTTTTACAATCATCCAAGAATGGGTATGCCTACCTTGGGGGTGTTCTATACATATGATTGGTTAACATATGTGTGTAGGTACTTCATGGTTCCTCGATCCATGAGCACCTTCCTTATACCACTCCGCTACCATGTATTTTAGTATTGTATTTCATCCATATGTTCCTCTTTTGACCTCACACATTAGGGGGCATTTGTTACACTTGTATTTGCCACCCTAGGCCTTAGAGAGGATCCATTAATGATATTTTGTCGAAATCATGAAAATTGCTTGAAAATTTGCTCCAAAATAATCACTTTTGAGCTTGGAAACAATTTTCCTAGCAATAAGGGTGAACGGTCTCACCTTTCTCATTAACAACATTTGATCGACTGTTGGTTTCCTTCAGTAAACCCATGTCCACCCATATAACCTTCCAAATTCAAAGAGTTCTAAGAATATTAGTGAGGGATGGGTTGGCCATGATGCATTATGAACCATGGAACTTGTGCATGTTGATGTTTGGACAACATCGGGAAGACATTCTCTTATATTAATAATTAATAATATAATTATTGATTATTAAATACTATATATAATAAGTAAATGATAATAATAAATAGTTATTGATTATCCAAGGGA
>ML813960.1:24384-46911 GCA_009831015.1 Picea engelmannii
TGATTATTAAATACTATATATAATAAGTAAATGATAATAATAAATAGTTATTGATTATCCAAGGGATGCATCCTTTCATGGATGGTCACCATATGTTCTCTATATATGGAACACTCATCATTGTAATAATATATTGATCATATATCATATGAATAAAAGCAACATGGTATCAGAGCGGGATTGGGCTTGACTCCTTCATAGGAGGGCCCAAGAAAATGAGAGTAGAGTAAAATGTTCGGGGTGTTAAATTTATGGGGTTGTTACAATATCTATGTACAACATATTTACTTTTTACTCCTACCTAAATTATAGAAAGAATTCCATAAATTATGGTGGGCAGTAATTTCTAGTGAAAATGTCTAATTACCTAAATATGAGGAATGTACTCCATATTTAATTCTACCTATATTTATGCAAAGAATCACATGAATTATGGAGGAAAAATTTAACAAAGTCAAATACTATGTGGATGGATTATAACCAAATTAATCTTTGGGTAGTTACAGGAGGTATTCTCCAACTATTTATAAGAAATAAAATTTAATTTAATTTTCAAAGAGACGTGTCTTTTTGGATCAATCTAATATTACTATAAAAGACAATTGAAAGACACAACAATAGACACACATATTTTTTCTCTCTCACACACGGGAAGTGATCTAAGGAAGAGAATGAAGTTTCTAAGAAGTTGAAATTTTCCGAGTTACTTAGTGATGTTCTAGAGTTTACTAAAGTAATATCGTATATCATTGGAAATAATTACCACTTGTGAAAAATTGTGCTTGTCTAATTTAACAATAGAAAATCAACATGGTTAGTCATATGACATCGAGTATATGATGGATGTGTGTTGGTATCCATATGACATCGAGTATATGATGGATGTGTGTTGGTATCCATATGGCATCGAGTATATGATGGATGTGTGTTGGTAATAGTAGAAGATGTATCATTTGGAGGGCCAATGTATATATTTGTGCACAAGATAAATTGATCTCCTCTAGAAGATGCTTTTGTTGTTCTTGTTTCTTGTTCTGGGCATGTCACAAGTAATATCTCTGAAAAGGAGCCATAATGCTGGTCAAAGGAAGTAGACATGGAGGGAAAGACCTTCCAACATTATATCAAAGAGATACATTTCCATACATGATGCTCAGAGATAGGAAGTCTCTAGGAGAAATGTACCTCCCAGGACAGGACCATGCCAAATAGTAGAGACAATTCTAGTGATCATGGATACAGCTAGTCAAGACTGACTATAGCACAAATATGTTGATATATCCAAGTAGAGTAGGTTGTACTACATCCATAGGGAAAAAATATTGAGTTACCGCTAGATAATGAGGAAGAGATGCCTTTGATGTTAGAGGGAGCATAGACAGAGGAGGAGTCACCTCCAACTCTAGAGGGAGTGTTGATGTTTGAGGAAACACCATGAGACATTCTTTGCAGAGGGTTCTGTGTGGACTAGTAGGGGGTAATGTAGACTTCATCATGGCGTGCCTTAGATGGTGAGATGAAGGAACCAAGACAGTGGTTTCACAAGGAAACCTCGATATGTCTTGTGAGACATTGATTCCATGAGGGAACCTCAATATGTCTTAGACATTGGTTTCATGAGGAAACCTCTATATGTCAAATATATGACATTACCTTTCAAAGGGATACTATTGAGCTTATTGATCAAGTTGGTATCATTGATCCTGTAGCTCTAGTTAATCTTCCTAGAGATATTGCAATAGGCCAGAAGAGACCTGCATGGGCTCGTTAGACTCTGTAGGAGGAAGAAGGACATGTAACTCCTCGTGGTACCTTTTGAGTGAGAAAGAGACCTCAAAGATATTCATGTTATTCCATAGTTATGATCCACATAATTCATTTTGAGCCTTCTTGTTATGAGGAGGCAACTAGTCATCCAGTATGGAGAGATGTCATGATGGAGGAGTATCAATGAATCATGAAGAATGATGTGTGGGATACTGTTCCGAGACTTGAGGGAGAGTCTGTAGTGACTTCCAAATGGATTTATAAGATCAAAAACATAGTTGACGGGAGCATCGAGAGGCACAAAATGATATTTGTTGCTAGAGGATTTTCTCAGGTGGAGGGAATAGATTATGAGGAGACATTTTCTCATGTTGCTCGATACACTTCTATCTAGATGATTATTTCCCCTGCAGCATCCATGGGTTGGAGAGTACATCATATGGATGTGAAGACATCCTTTCTCAATGGAGAGATTGAGGAAGAAGTATACATTTAGTAGCTATATGGTTTCATGATACATGAGAAGGAGTCGCATGTGTGTAGGTTGAAGAATTCCTTGTATGGAATCAAGCAGGAACCTCGAGCTTGGTATGCGAGAGGATTGATGGAAACCTGATGATTTTGGGATTCAACAAAAGTGTTTATGATCCCATCCTGTACTACAAGATTGTTAATGGTGAGTCCCTAAATTTGGTCCTCTACGTTGATGATTTATTCCTCACCGATATAGAGAGCCTTATTGTTGAATGCAAGTATGCGTTGGCCTCTGAGTTTGAGATGAAGGACCTTGGTATGATGCACTACTTGGGACTAGAGGTGTTGTAGAGAAATGATGAGATATTCCTCAGTCAGGGGAAGTACACAGTTGAGATATTGAAGAAGTTTGGGATGTTGAACTGGAAGCCCGTGGCTACACCAATGGTGACAAATCTGAAGAAACTAAGTGTGTCTTCTTCCAATTTTGACGAAATTGATCTGAATCTATACATACAATTGATTGGATGATTGATGTATCTGGTTAACACTAGACCAGATATTTGTTATGCAGTGAGTACACTTAGCCAGTTTATGAGTCAGTGGAGATAGACACACCGGATTGTTGTGAAGCATGTGTTGAGATACCTACAAGGCACATTTGGACATGGTATGAGATATACTTCCAGTATTGACATGATATTATAGGGATATACTAACTCTAATTAGGCAGGGAGTGCATTGGATGGGAAGAACACCTCTGGGTGCTGCTTCACTTTGGGATCTGCCATGGTTTCCTAGTGTAGCAGAAAACAAAATTTTGTGGCCTTGAGCACCACAGAATAAGATTACATTGCATTGAGTGTGAGAGTCCGCGAAGCAGTGTGGCTTTGCAAGATCCTTGCAGATTTATTTGGACATGTGTTGGATTCCACTATTATTTCGAAACATGGTGCAGAGGAAGGAAGTATTGGTGCAATACCTTCCTACAAATGAGTAGGTTGTTGATGTTCTTACCAAACCGGGATGAAGTTTGAGTACTTTTGTGACAGACTTGGCGTGGAAAAGAATGCCTCCCTCGCTGAGAGGGAGTGTTGATGTTTGGAAAACATCGAGAAGACATTCTCTTAGATTGATAATTAATAATATAATTGTTGATTATTAAATATTATATATAATAAGTAAATGATAATAATAAATAGTTACTGATTATCCAAGGGATTCATCCTTTCATGGATGGTCACCATATGTTCTCTATATATGGAACACTCATCATTGTAATAATATATCGATCATATCTCATATGAATAAAAACAACAGTGCATGCCCTGTTTTTTCCAAGTTCCAAGCTTTGAACCTATCTCTTAGCCTTCTCTATATTCTTATAAAGAGAGACCAAAATAGGTAATTTGGGAACCTAGAATACATCTCGAGAGTTGTAGCCTCATGTTGTTTAAGAGACACTAGGGAGAATCACATTCCCATATTGAGTGGGGTGTTAGGCATCGACACTTGAGAGAGGATCATCCTAGGTGAGGTGCACCTTCCTACCCTTATTATGTTATGAAGATTTTCGCACTTATTCTCACTAAGTTAGAGAGGCTAAGGAGGAACTCAAAGACTTCAAAGATGGGAGTGCAACAAAGACTCAAGGTACTAGTGTTTGTTGTATTCATTCTTCTTAATATAATATATATCTATGTTGTTTTCCCCTCCAATGCTTGTGTTATTCATATTTATTGATGTCATGATTAAGTATTGGTAGATCTAGTGATCCTTGAGTTACTATATTAGATCTAATCACATGCAAGTATACTTTTTTCCTAATAGATTGGAAGGAGGTTTGTGTGTTTCTTTGTGTGCATGTGATGGGTTGAAGAGACTACCAAGAGTAGGGCCCTTGGGAGCTTCATCAAAAGGATAATGATAGGACAACCACTGAATACAAGGTATGTATTATTCTTCTAATCTCTTAGCATAGATTGTATGTGTGTGATCATATCTAGGGTAAATCCATAAAAATCTATCCTATGGTCTATAACGGGTTGTAATAAAGTCAGTGAGAGGACTTGCTTATCCATAGGAAGGTTTCTCTACAACGGTGTTGGTACAAAAATGAACATACATTGATGAAGACAATGTATATATTTTAATTGATAATGAAGAAGAGCTTCGATAAGAAAGAAATGAAGAAGATGTTGATCACCTTGGGAAAATGATGCATCCATTCCCAAACTTTGGTTGGAATAAGAGAGAAAAATTTGATTGTAGTTGGTGTTTGTTAGAATGATCAAATCCGTAGTTCAACAAAGCATATTCAAAAGTATAGTTCAAATTATAAGAATATGAAGAGTCAAAGGAATTTGAAACTTTAGAAATATCTTCTAATGAGAATGATAAAAAAGTGAAAACAATTGGAAGGGAGAATCAAGCAACAAGATCGTAAGAGGTATGTCTAAAATATTTAGTTTTTTTGTTAAATTCCCAATACAACAAGAAGAAATGAAACCAAAGGTAGATCTATAAGAGTTACAAATTATACATAAATTGGTTAAAGCATCATGTTGTATTTGTGTATCAAAAAAGGTTTAAATCTGTTCTCAATGGAAAAAATATGATACCTTTATTGAAAGGTATGCACCTTAGTTATTCAAGGAATGGAAAATGTTGTCAAATCCTATAAAGAGTGAAACTTTTAATAAAATAATAGTGTTTGATAAGTATATCTCTAGAGTTCATCTAAAACTAGGAGATAGATCTGTTAATAATAGTTTTTGTTCATAGGGGTGGCAGGTGTGGGGGGAGTCATCTACGATTCTGAGGGAAAAAAATTAATCGATTACGCCTGGGTATTAGGAAAGACATCAAACAATAAAGTAGAGTTCCTTGTAGCCTATATGGGACTCAAGCTAGCCCAGGACTTGAGTATTCAAACTCTAACAATGTTGGGAGACTCTAAAATCATCATAAAGGAACTTCACAGTATGCCCAGACCGACAAAAGCCCCACTCCAAAGCATATCTTCAGCTATCAATTCTCTCAGGAAAAAGTTTGTTCACTTGAGCTTCATCCACATTCCATACCTTCCCCCTCCCCTCACATGAGTCACCTATATAACCTAGCTCTTCGCCTCTGTTAAAATAATGTAACTGCAAAGTGTATTCTTATTATTATTTGATATATTATTCATTGGATCAATCCCCATTGCAGATTGATCATGTCGGTTATTATAAAGGACCAAATCCCCTTTTGTGGATTGGTCAAAAGATAATTGTAATAGGCAGAATAATAAGTCGGCCCCAGAAGATATTAAAGAGGCCCCAAAATATAATAAAGGTGGTTATAACCACCCAGTTGGAGAAGTTGGCCCTGCCAGTGAAGAGACACTTCACACGTGTCAGTATTGTATAAATAAGGAGGCTAGCACCTCACTTACACACACCTCACTTGCTCATTTTGAGAGACAATTTTCGGAACTACATTTAGAGAAGAAGGAGAGAGAGTGGCACATATTTGGGAGAGGATCTTCTATTTTAGTTTGAATTATCTCTTGGCATTGTATTGGCTATCTATAATAAGGAAGTTTTGTTGGGTTTTCTTCCCCTAGAGGGTTTCCTAGGATAAATGATGTGTCTCTTGTGATTGTGTCTTTCTCAGTGATCTTGTATTATGCTATTGTTATCTATTGAAATGCAAAGAACTATAATAATGGCTTAAACATTAACATGGTATCAGAGCCAAGCTGAAGAGAGCATCTTTCACAAGAGAAAAGTGAAAAACATCATTGTTACCGTACACGAAAATTAGGGCTTTTTGTTGGTGAAGTATTTCAGCCCTAAAACCATCTAGAAAAGTGCACCCTCCCCCAAGGATCATTTTGGCACCTTCAATGCACCTTTTCAGTGGCTAGATCTCCCGGAAATTGAAACCCTAGTTTTCACAAAGTACCAGAAAACCAGAAAATCAGAGTACCAGAAGTACTAGAAGTACCAGAGTACCAGAAGTACCGGAAAACCAGAAGCACCAGTCCAAAAATCTGCAAATCAAATTTGAGGGGGTAAAAGTTGGATTTTCGAAATTCTGACTGCACCAGCTTACTCGCCTTAGCTCAGCGCATCTATCCCCTGGATCAGAATTTCAAAATTTGAAGTTTGAAAAATTAAGGTTTCCTCATAAAACCCAAGTTGCAGTTGCAGTTGCAGTCTTAGAACTAGTTGTAGTTGCAGTACCATTTGCAGTTGCATCCATACTACTAGTTCCAGTCACCCTTGAAGTTTTTAAAGAGTTGGTAATGATTACCGTTGCTGCCAGATAGTGCCACCACCTGCAAATGCTATCAGAGGCATGTACTCACATATGTTTAAATGGTTAAACTTTAAAGAGTATTTGCAGGAGAAGGGATCTCATGCCATAGATCCAACACATTCAGAGGAATGATGCAACCCAGGTGTGGTTATTCTGATATGCATCCATTTGTTATATTGATTAATGTTGCATCATTCTAACCTTTTCCGAGTCAAGGTATTAGATGGATTAAAGGTTGAGATCATAGAGCTTATCCTCTAACCCAACCTTCTGTCAAGATAGCGTATTGTCTTAGTACAGAAGATAGGTTGAAGAAAGCACTTGTCATCTTGAGTGAAGGAGACTCGGAAGAAAAGCAAGCACTTATTCCTAAAGACAAGGCTCCAAGTTTGATTAATCAAGTTAATAAGATTCAAAGGTACACATGACAAGTTGATAACTATAGTTGAAATAGAAGTCTTTGTAAAGTATCATACTTGATAGCATGTGAGCACATAGAGGTAAATGCTTAACGTGATCATTTGTTTGATACAACTAACACCTCCTCTAGAAAGAATCTCGTGTGTTAGTTCCAGGTTGCCATGGAGGAATGTTGGATCACAACACTATGAGAGTGTTGACCTCATTTCGTATTGTATTCCTTACCTTTAAACTTTGCTTCATGCAAATTACAAGTGATAGCTCTAAAGGAGCTACTGTGATGATTGTTCGTGCTATTACCTTATATTATCAAAAAGGATATTACTCTTTCTTGTTGTTTTGTTGACCTTGTTACACGTCAAAGGTAATAACCCGAGGAAGAAATAGTGAAGGTTGCAGAAGGCAACGTGCTAAAGGAGAAACCTTAAATGAAGCAATCATCATTGGAAGTGAAGAAAATGGCTTGTATAAACTAAAGGGTCACTCAGAGGCTTCCATGACCCACGCCATTGAAAACTCATGTGAACTTTGGCATAGACTATTAGCTCACATCAACTACAAAGCGCTACCATACATATGCAAAGCAGTCACAGGTTTACCAGTACTCAAGGTTGACCATGAAGGTGTATGCAATGGATGTGCTCAAGGGAAGAACATCAAGAACCCTTTTCTGAAGAGAGACAACAAAGTAGAAGGAGTTCTAGAGCTCATTCATTTAGATGTATGTGGCCCAATGCCATTGTCCTCCATTAGTGGTGTTCAACAAGTTCAAGGAATTCAAAGCCTTGATAGAGAATCTTTCTGAAAGAAAGATTAAGATACTCAGGTCAGATAATGGAGGAGAATATACCTTAAAATACTTTGTGAACTTCTGCAAAGATGTTGGGATCAAGAGGGAACTCACTACTCCCTATAATCCCCAACAAAACAGTGTAGTTGAACGAAAGAACAGAACGATAATGGAAGTTGTGAAGACTATGATCCATGATCAAGATCTTCCTATGTGCTTATGGGAAGAAGCAACAATGGCAACTGTATATGTGCAAAACCGATTGTCCCATAGTGAACTTGGGATCAAGACCCTCGAAGAGATGTTCACCGAAAAGAAGCCAGAGGTAAGCCATCTCAAAATATTTGGCTGCCCAGTATTTATTCATATACCGAAAGAGAAGAGAAACAAGATGGAACCTTCAGAAAAGAAGGGAATATTTGTGGGATACTGTGAGGTCTCCAAGGACTTCGGAATCTATATACCAGGTCACCATCACATTGAGATAAGTAGGGATGTGACCTTTTATGAAGATGCAATGCTCAATAAATCAATAAGATGCCAGCTTGAAGAAGTATATGAAGAGGAACCCGTAATCCCCAGAACTACAGTGAGGGAGGTTCCCAGAGCTGCAGAACTGGTGAGGGAAGTCTTAACTTCCCTTGATGAGGAAATTCTAGAAGACCATGATATATTAGAAGTTCAAGAACCTCCTCAGATGATGATCCTCCATAAAATACATCCAGCTTGGGCTAGAGAGCTTATTCAATATGGAGAGAAGTATGGTGTTCCCGAAGGAACTACCAGACAAGTGAAAATACCAAAGCCATTCTCCAGTTATACGGCTTTGATGTGTGATCTTCTAGAGGAGGAGCCTGATTTCTTTGAAGAAGCCATTCAGAGGAAAGAATGGGCAGACGCCATGACAGAGGAATACCAATCCATAATAAAGAACAAAGTATGGGAAATAGTTCCCAGACCGAAGAGTAAAGATGTGGTATCCTCCAAATGGCTCTTCAAAATAAAACATGTTGTTCATGGAAGTATTAAGAAGTATAAAGCAAGATTTGTAGCTCGTGGCTTTTCTCAAAAATAAGGCATTGACTATGAAGAGACATTTGATCCTGTAGCCAGATACACTTCAATCAGAACCATCATATCCCTTGCAACTAAGATGAAGTGGAAGCTGCACCAGATGGATGTAAAGACAACTTTCCTAAATGATGTCATCGAAGAGGAAGTGTATATAGAGAAACCTCAAGGATTTGAAGTTGAAAATACGAAGTCTCATGTCTTTAGGTTGAAGAAATCATTGTATGGATTGAAGCAATCTCCTAGAGCTTGGTATGGCCGAATAGACAACTTTCTAACGAGCTTGGGCTTTACCAAGAGTAAAGCAGATTCTAACCTCTACTCCAAGGTTATGAATGATGAGCCAGTAATATTACTGTTATATGTGGATGACTCATTCTTAATCGGAGAAGAAAATCTCATCACTAAATGTAAGAAGAGACTTGCCTCAGAATTTGAAATAAAAGACATTGGCCTAATGCATTATTTCTTAGGTCTTGAGGTATGGAAAAGTCTAGAGAGGATCTTCCTTAATCAAGGGAAGTATGCAGTCGAAATCCTGAAGAGATTCGACATGTTGGAATGCAAGTCCATGAATACACCCATGGAAGTGAAGCTGAAGCAAGTCCATGAATACATAGAGATCCAATATCATTACATCTGTGACATGGTGCAGAGAGGAGCCTTAAAGCTCCAATATGTTAGCATGGATGAACATGTTTCTGATGTGTTGACCAAGCCTCTATCTCATGTAAAGTTTGAGCACTTTCGAGATAAGCTTGGTATAGTTCGAAAGGACCTTCCTCGAAAGGGGGAGTAGTTGCTGTGATGAGACATCTCTTACTTCCAACCTGATGGTTGTGACGTAAAGCAAGAATATGTGATGAGACTAGTACTGTGCTTCCGGCTTGACAACTGTGATGTAAATCTAGTCTAGTATCTTGCTTCCAACCTGATGGTTGTGATGTAAAGAAAGAAATTTGATGAGACTAGTACTGTTCTTCTGGCTTGACAACTGTGACATAAATCCAGTCTAGTATCTTGCTTCCAACCTAATGGTTGTGACGTAAAGCAAGAATATGTGATGTGACTAGCACTGACCTTCCGACTGGATAGCTGTGACGTAAAGCCAGTCTATTATCCTGGTTCCGACCTGATGGTTGTGACGTAAAGCAGGACGATTACCTTGCGTCCGACCGGATGGTTGTGACATAAAGAAAGATGATGTGGTGTGACTAGCACTGATATTCCGGCTGGATAGCTGTGACATAAAGCCAGTCTAATATCCTGCTTCTAACCTGATGGTTGTGACATAAAGCAGGATGAGTATCTTGCTTCCGACCTGATGGTTGTGACGTAAAGCAAGATGATGAGATGAGACTAGCACTGAGATTTCGGCTAGATAACTGTGATGTAAAGGCAGTCTATTATCCTACTTTCGACCTGATGGTTGTGACGTAAAGCAGGACGAGGATCTTGCTTCCATCTTGACAGCTATGATGTAAAGCAAGATGATGAGATGAGACTAGAATTGTGCTTCTGGTTGGATAGCTATGACGTAAAGCTAGTCTAGTATTATTATGATGATCCAACCTTGTGCTGTGATGATGATGATGATGTATCAGTTTTACACTAATTTATTGATGCAGATGATGATTGCATTCCTTTGAGAATGAAGATGTTGTCGATGAAGAAAACTTCCAATGATTTATAGATACGCCAGTCAGTGTTCCAAGATGATATTGATGATGTTGTCCTCTCACCCACTTGATGTTGTTGATGATAAAGGCCTCTCTCTCTCGCATGATGCAGCTGAAGAATACCCTTCTTGTTAAGGGGGAGTGTTAAAATAATGTAACTACAAAGTGTATTCTTATTATTATTTGATATATTATTCATTGGATCAATCCCCATTGCGGATTGATCATGTTGGTTATTATAAAGGACCAAATCCCCTTTTGTGGATTGGTCAAAAGATAATTGTAATAGGCAAAATAAGAAGGCCCAAGAAGATATTATAGAGGCCCCGAAATATAATAAAGGTGGTTATAACCACCCAATTGGAAAAGTTGGCCTTGCTAGTGAAGAGACACTTCACACATGCCAGTCTTGTATAAATAAGGAGGCTAGCGCCTCACTTACACACACCTCACTTGCTCATTTTGAGAGACAAGTTTCGAAACTGCAGTTAGAGAAGAAGGAGAGAGAGTGGTGCATCTTTGGGAGAGGATATTCTATTTTAGTTTGAGTTATCTCTTTTCATTGTATTGGCTATCTATAATAAGGAAGTTTTGCTGGGTTTTCTTCCCCTAGAGGGTTTCCCAGGATAAATGTTGTGTCTCTTGTGATTGTGTATTTCTCAGTGATCTTGTATTATGCTATTGTTATCTATTGAAATGCAAAGAACTATAATAATGGCTTAAACATTAACATCCTCAGGCTCCAGATGACCAACTTCACCCACCCTGCATCACTCTGACTCCTGCACCGGTTGATTCATCTCTCTCACTCGTGGGTAATCATGAACCCTCCTTCTTATAGCATCCTGTTGAGGCCTCTCTCTAGTCATGTTCTCCAGCTCCGTTCTTCCATCAAGCACAGTTTCCCTCGTGACTCTGAACTCCTCCCCCTCTCCTCCTCCTCTCTCAACAAACTTCTCCTTCTCTGCGCATTCCTTTCCCACTGCACCACCATGCACCGTAGGTCCATAGACCCTTGCACTTGCCCAACCTGCACCCTGGAAGATATGTGGGATCAATTTCAAGGTCTGCAGGTCAAGTGCAGGCGAATGGAGGATCGTTCAGACTCCAGACACAGGGAATTGCAGCAAGAAAACTGAGCAATACAGGATAATGTGGTTGAGGTTCAAAATCAAATGCAGAGACTGGAGCTCAGGCATAATAAAAAACTAGCTATTGTGCTCAAGGGAGTAAACCGTAACATGAGGTAGATCAGAGAACTCAATCAGCTTCCAAGCAACTCACAACAACATGCCCACTCACCAGGCACGGATGAATCATGGATCCCCTCCTCCATTCATTCGGTGGCCAGCAATGACCAGTATGTTCCAATGGCCCCAGGATTCTCTGACCGCGTCTGGGAAGGATAAAATCAAGAAAAACAATAAGGGGAAGTGGCCCAAGAAGAGGAGAACCATGCGCCATATCGTGAAGATCCAGGCCCTTCCCACCCTTAGTCCAGGTTCTCCATGAATTGCAAATTTCAGTTTTTTCTGCATAGTTTCATAGCCATCTTCACATGGAAAGTTTGTAGTGCATATAGCACAATGGTCATTCTCCACTCTGGCATAAAAAATCCTATCTGCAATCATCACACCAGCAGAGGAATAAATCCACAACCATCTCTTTTTTGTAATCTGGGCAACTTTTGATAATATACAAAATAATTGTTTCTATTAAAAAAAAAAAAGTTTTTGTTCATATTTTCATCCATCGTGATAATTATTGTCAATATTGTTCCTACACTTAGTAGGCCCAATGAATATTAGTATTAAATGTTGAAGATGTAACATTGATGGAAATCAAGTCATTCTTCCTTGAAGACACAATATCATGCATAAAGAACAAGGAAAAAGATTGAATGAGAAAGAATGAATGGGAGTAGAGGGAAACTTTGAAGAAATCTTGTAATTATATGAAGAGACAATAACCCGAGCCTAGACATTGTAAATTAGTGTACATAAAAGTGGTTTATCAAATAAATTGAAATTTAAACTCAAACAATCCATTAGAATTTTGGATGTCAAAATGTCAGAGATAGATATACAAATTGGTCACAATTGAGTAGTGCAAGGAAAGCCAACCATTATGTCACCCTCAAATCAAGATGAGATGGAAAAACAAGTCAGTGAGTTGATAAAACATAAGTGAATTAGACGAAACAAATATCAATACACATCTGCAACTTTTTTGGTAAGAAACTAAATAGAGATAATAAGAGGAAGAGCTAGAATGGTCATAAATTTATGGCCATGCAACATGATCACTATTCAAATTCATTATCCCATTCCAAAAAAATAAATGATCATTCAAAGATGTGAAAAGGATAAGGTGTTTTCTAAGTTTTATCCAACTTATTCAGATTGTATCATTATATTATTTGTCATCTATCTCGATGCTTTTAGAGTGGAAAAAAATGGAGCAATCAACGTGCAGGGTCATTTTAGTGGCAGGTCCCAGTTTGGAAAAGTGGGGTCCATATCCATTTTGAGCCATTAAATGGAATTGTTTGGTGTTCTAGTGTCTGAAACATGTGCCCACCCACTAGATGGTGTTCTACACTCTGAGACCTTTCCAATAGTGCAAACCATACGTCAATCAGAGCTCATATGCAAAATTTATGCCTCTCGCAAGTTGACCTATCATGTTGACCACCATGGTACGAGAGGATGCCATGTCAACCTACATTACTCATGCATATGGGGCTAGCCACGTATTTGATTTAAATATGATTATAGAAGGTTCAAAACACTATCACAATTGAGGGTTGAGGAAGTTAAAAACCTACCCCTAGATGGATATCGGGCTATGTTAAATATCATACCACTAGGAGGAGGAGAGGTTCCATTCTATGTTATTGTATTTTGTTCCATAGAAGAGAAGAACAACAGGGAGTGGGAAACTAGAGAGAATAACATAGGGGGTTAATGGTATGTAGTGTCCTAATAGGCCATAGCTCTTAGGTAACTCCATAGAGAGTGCCTTCTCCTTTGTACTTGCATTATTTCCATACCAGAGAAAATAGAGTAGAGCAACCTCACCTTCTAGCTGGGTTTTCTCCTGTAAGGGTTTCCCAGAGAAGATATTTGTGTTATCTTGTGGATGGTGTGTGATTGTACTTTATTGTTCTATATTTTCCACATTTTATCTATTTCATGCATAAGCAGAAAATAAATAACCAAATACTCTTGAATCTAAAGGAATTTAACCTTCATAGTGTAGATTCCAGTTTTATTGATCAGATCTGTTATGAAAAATTGTTCTAGTGGAATATCCGCGGTAGTTTATAGATCACCAACACTAAGTACAATTAAATAAATATGAATAAATATATAAGCATAATACCATGTATAGTGTTCAAAGAGATATATTTGAAGGGGACATTATACCCTTTGGTTTGGGAAATCACTTATCTTTCTTCTTAGCATTTTCAAATAATTATGAAGAACATATTCAACACTTGTAATTTTTTACGTCTCTAGTGGAACAATGTGTACTTTGTCTATCAAGGCCAAATATGAATTTGTTTAGAAGGATATTTATTTTTGGGGGAATCACTTCTAGAGAAGGACAAGTAATTATGCAACTACATGCTTCAAAAAACATTGGTCGGTTTCTTGATGGTCTTGTTGGTAAAGCTCATATCCAATGATTCTTAATATGTATAAGTATATTGATAAATACATTCCTAATTTAGCCAACAAAACTAAGGAAATTGAAAATATATCAATGAAGAAAGCAACAAGTGGTCCGAAGAGGCTACATGAGTAGTTCAAAGGCTAAAAGGTGAATGCACAAACCTACCAACACTTAAATGGCCAAGAGGAGGAAAAATGGTTTTGTGCACTGATGCATTAGATGATTTCTAGTACATATTTCTAATTGAATTTGAATATGGGGAGGAATATTTATTTGGTTATAAGTCTAGCGAGTTTTTAAATAAAAAAAGAATTACCACATAGGAGAGAAATAGGTCATTGCAATTAAAAGAAGTGTAGAAAAAATCTAATATATCTCATCGTTGAGATTTTTATTATCCACATGAATAGTAGAAATTTCAAAGCATTTCTAAAAACTCCTCCATAGATATTACAACCTTTAGTGAGTGAAAGTTTATTAAATTGGCAACTTTGGCTAAACTTATTTGATTCAAGTTAGAATGGGTAAAGAAAGTGACAGTTTCCTTGTAGATGCTCTCCAAGATATCTAATGTCCTTGTAAATGCTTATATAAACTTCTACAAGAAAAATAGATGCACTAGTGCTAGAAGGCATTTGGAAATATTTATAAATTTTCAATACACAAGTAGCATCTAAAAAGGATTTCATTTGTCGAGCTATCATGGATAGATTTAGACTAGATTCCTATGGTGAAGAAGGACCTCATTTGGTCGTTTTTTGTAAATTAAGTGGATTTTATTACAACGTATATTAATCACAAGACCTGGATAAGAAGTATGGGAACCATTGTAGATATGGTTATAAATTATGACACCATGAGTACCATTATAATAGGAAGATTTGTAAAAATCACATCAGGTTTCTTAACAAGTTGGTTAGATCCTATCTCTTTGAGGAAAATTGGAAATCACTCCCAATAAAAACTATGATTTTCATAAGGTGTCACTACAAACTCACTACATGGACACCATTCAAACCAAATTCCACCAAATAACAATCTTCCATTTCATGAGAAAGAGATGTTGATATGACACAGCTTACCCATCCATAAACAAAGGAAAATATGAAAGGTTTTATAGTGAATATAAAATAAAGTACAAGAAGATGCTCAAAGGGACTCAATTCTTGATTATGACTCTTTAACATAATGTGAAGATAGTTGTACCTGTGGAACTTGTGACAGGAGTCCCAAGATGTGTTAAGTGGATATACATTGTTCAAAAGCAGTCTGATAATACCTCCACTCCTCGAGAATATTTTCTTGTAGGTGTACATAGGACATGATTTGATTTTATAAGTGGCAAACACCACAGTGCACTTGTGTTTCATAAGACCTATTAGGGTCCTACTCTAACCTCCCTATTTTAGGCTACCTAGGAGTTGGCTAATTGTTTTATGTGGCCATCCTCTTTGAATAAATCCCATTGGATAGTAGTGGATACTTATTTAATGCAAAATGGTCCATTTTATAATGCCCACTAGGTAGTTGGTACCCATTAGTGATAGGACCACAAATATTTAGGGTTTTTGTTATTGAAAAGTTATTTAAAGAGATAGGAGACTATGGAATGTTTGTTTTATGTTTTTTATTTGGCGCTCTACTTAGTGAAAGGTCACCCCACCTTAAGAGGAAAGTTAAAAAGATAGGAGACTATGGAATGTGTGTCTTGTGTTTTGTAATTGAAGCTCTGCTCAGTGAAAGGTCGCCCCAACTTGAGAGGCATGTGAACATTTTTTTCCTTATTTTCATTTTCATAATACATGGGTATATTTTATAGACTTCATATTATTGTCCCATTTTTCTAGTAATTTTGTAATTATATTCTCTATATACTTGGTTGTGTTTCAAGTTTAAGGGTTAAGGAACACTACTAGTGGTATTAGAGTTATTTTTTAAGCCAACACGCTTATGAATTTTAGTAGATTTTTTTCAAGATAGAGACATATTTCAACATCTTTAAATAACATAGTGATATGTCGTTCAATAGGTAAAACTATCAGTGGGGAAGAATACACACAGGAAATACAAGTGGAATCACTTTGTTGAAAACCCTTGTAACCCATGTTGGTACACCTTCAAGTAGTATTGCATGAGACAAAACCTATATATGGAATCTCACTTCCACATACCTTTAGGTATATTGGAAGTCCCCTAGGAATACCTGAAATCAACTCTAGATCAACCAATCGATTGTCTTGTTGCTATAGTACACTAAGAAGAATAATCGAGGAGATCACTCTCTAATACTTAGTTAGACTAGTCATATGGCTAAGGGAAGAGTCGATCCTCCTCAGTTAGTGCCCTAATATATTGGGTCGAGTACTACTATTGGACCCTTCTAGTATATCAGATATCTATAACACCCAACACTCCTTTATCGTTAGGACCCTGCAAACCCTAGCTTCTACATCCAACTAGCAAAATTCATACACCTTTGCATCCAAAAGGAATTTGATGTTCTATCACCATGGGTAATAGTTAGTTGGAACTCAAAGGACATTATTTTTGAAGATACTCCTGAACCAACATTGGAAGACACCACCCCTCCCATGGAAGATGAATTCCCCTTGCAAACTCCTTGTGAGGAACCCCAAATTTCTCTCCATGCCCTATCACATTTCTTGGAACCCCAAACATTGAAATTGGTTGGCTACATCAAGAAACACGAGGTGATTGTGTTGATTTATAATGGTAGAACTCACAATTTTGTTCGTAGGAGAGTGGCACAAGAAACCCATTATTATGTGCATCCCATATCTAATTTTCAAATTATGATTTCCAATGGCGGTATGATGAAATGCATGGGATGATATGAAAATGGGAAAATACAAATTGGTGAATATCATCTCAAAACTCACATGTTTACTATTGAAATGGGAGATTGTGATATAGTTCTCAGGGAAAAATGGTTACACACTTTGGGACCTAACACCACGGATTTCAAAGAATTATACATGAGCTTCACTCAGGAAGTGAAAAAACATACCATAAAGGGGATTACATCTTGTTCCCTTGAAATGAACACCTCTCATCATATGGAGAAGTTGTTGAAGAAAGTTCACTAGGGTATTATTGCACAGTTCAATGCCATACAAGTAGTTGACATGTCCTCATGTGAGATTCACCTTGATTTGCAGCTAGTTCTCTCTAAGCATCAATAAGTATTTGAAACACCATAAGTTTTACCACCTTTGTGTGGGGAGCATGACCATTGTATTCCCCTTATTCTAGGTAGTGTGACCACCTAATGTGCATCCTTATCAACACCCTTTTGCATAGAAAAATGAAATTGAAAAGAACATTTAAGGATTGTTGGAGGTGGGATTCATACATCCTAGTACTATCTCTTACTCATCACCAATGTTCATGGTATTAAAGAAGGAAAGTACTTGGTGCATGTGTCTTGATTTTTGGGATCTCAATAAGTTGACCATCAAGGAAGAATTTCATATCCCAGTTATTGATGACCTCTTGGATGAACTTCATGGAGCCAAGTGTTTCACCAAACCTAAACTTTGTTCTAGTTACCACCAAATCAAGATGAAAGAGGAAAACTTCTCTAATACTTCCTTCCATACACATCAAGGTCATTATGAGTTTTTGGTGATTCCTTTTGGCCTTTGAAATGCTCCATAAACCTTCTAGAGCATCATGAACAAGATATTTCAACCAAATTTTATGTTGGTATTCTTTGATGATATTCTAATATATAATAAAACATGAGCATACCACATAGAGCATGTTGACAAATCCTTGCAACTCCTAGAGGACCACCAACTAATCATCAAATGATCCAAATGTTCTTTTGGGGCTTCAAAGGTTGAATACATGGGTCACATTGTAATTCAGAAGGGAGTATGAGTTAATCCCAAGAAAGTCATAGCTATGCATGATTGGCCTTGTCCTACAACCTTTAAGAGCTTGCATGGATTCTTAGGATTTAGAAGATACTAGAAGAATTATGTGAAAAATTATGGAAAACTTGTTGCTCCCTTCACCTTTCTACTAAAAAATAATTCCTTTGTTTGGAATGAGCCCACTAGACAAGCCTTCTAAGATTTAATAGATTCCATGTGCATGACGCTAGTATTACTAGTGGTAGATTTTACTAAGACTTTTGTCTTGGAATGTGATTCCTCGGGCAAATATCTTTGAATGATATTAATGCAAGGAGGGAACCCTTTGGTATTCACCAGTAAGCAATTATGTGGCCATAATTTTAGAAAATCCACATATGAGAAAGAGATGACGACCATCCTACATGTAGTAGAGACTTGTCATCCATATCTCATAGGGAAATGTTTTCAAATCAATACTAACCATCATAGTTTGAAGTAGTTAGGGTTTATTTTACCGAAAAACTATTTAAAGAGATGGGAGACTATGGAATGTTTGGATTTTTTTTTCGTATTTGAAGCTCTGCTAAGTGAAAGCTTGCCCCACCTTAAGAGGCAAGTGAACATTGTTTTCCTTTTTCACATTATCATAATACAAGGGTATATTTTATAGACTTATCGCATTGTCTCTTGGTTATCATTATTTTGTAATTATATTATTTATATACTTGGTTGTATTTCAAGTTTAAGGGTTGAGGAACACTACAAGACCCACTAGTGTGTGGTTTGTATCTCGAGTATGTGTTGAGTGTTATCTCCTCTCACCTAAGGATAACTAGAGGAGATCATTCTTCATTATCTACATTGTAGATAGTGGTCCCAGAGATGATGACCATAATTCTCCATAGACAATAGTCCCTTATATGCCTCTTACTCATCATTGCTTAGCTCATTCACTTGATCAACATACTCATCCGATGACGGTGGTCTAGCACACACGAGGTATATTAGCCATTGTTTCTTATGAATCGTTTACACTTAATGTATTGAGAAATTTAGGTAAGGTTCATGGGTTGAAGTCAAATAATGAATCATGATGCTTGGAAGTTATGCTCTTTGCATTATTTCACTTTGGTGGCCATAAATTGTATTCTAGTCAAGTGTTGTCACTATTGGGAAAAGGGGTAATACTGGGAAGACTTGATAAGGATAATGTACCCATGCCATTCCATACTTAATAGTTTCCATATGTTTTCCTCTCATTCTCCTATCTTTTGGGATTGGCTATTACATGTATCCCAAAACAAATTCTACTTCATAATCCTATGAGAAGAAGGGGCTTGAATGCTCAAGGTTGATGTAGTTGTAAAAAATAAAAAGATTGTGTTATAAATTCAAAATGAAAAATAAAAATAAAAGGGATAATGATAAGTCAAAATCCAAGTAAGATTGAGCTTTACCTCATCACTATGAGGCCATCACCCCAATTCCTAATGCAATGAATGCATATCTAAAGAAAGGACTTAATCAAATTATATATAAAGGTGCTCATGGAGATGAACATCATATGTGGCCTTTCATGTCAATGACACCATGACCATGAAGCAAACCCTGGATCATATCATTCATTCACACTTACACCTTGATGGGCTTCTTGGGAAATACTCCTCTACTTGGGTACTAGCACACCTAATAGGGTTGTATGATGGTCCTCCCATGCATAAACTTGGAAAATTTCATCAAGTCATAAGCTGGTGTGAAGTTTGAAGAAGATACCTAATGTGATCTACTTTATGTGGATTTTGCATTAAATATGACTCACTTTTTATGTTGTAATGACTCTTGTATCAATGATGGTTGGTCTCACTTGATTCTTTGAGCCCATGTTTGACGATCATGCATACTTAGACATGGTCCTTTGGAGGACATTGATGATGCATCTCGACCCACACTTCATGGACAATGCTACATATATTTGGAGGGCGTTGGAGCCTTGATTATGAGTGTTGGACCATATGATGACTTGGCACACTTCTTGACACACTCCATCACACCTTGGACCATGGACATCACACCTTGAAGCTAGGACATTGCATACATGAGCTTGATATGTCACTTGGAGAGATCATGGATCTCCTTGATGACGTTGCACCCCTTGAGTGTGTTTAGGCTTGGATTGATGACATGGCACTTGATGGTGATACTTCACCCCTTTGGAGAGGTCATGGAGCCCTTTCCTGTAATGACATCATGATTTTGGTGGAGGACGTTGTACTTGATGATGATGTGACACTTGTTTCAGCCAACCTAACATATTTGATGATGAGGTGGCACATTTTGATGAGGAGACATGGCCTTTTGATGAGGGAACATGATGTTTTGAGAATGCATTGCACCTTTTTGGGAGAGACATGACCTTTGAAGCATGTACACCCCATTTTGGAAATGATGTCACCTTTATGATCCCTCTACACTTACACGTGTGGCATTTATGGAGGATATTTTCATGTTTTAGCATTGTATTTTCATTTTAGAGGCATTTTTGGGGGTTGAACTTAGACCTATCCACCTTGTATCATGGACTTGCTATGTTTTAGGGGATTTTAGGAGGATATTATGTCATTGAAAGGTAAAATGCCTGGTTTCCTCATATAAATATACAAAGCACTCCCTCATTTGTACACATCGCTACTTGTGGGGGATTACAACTACTTGCCTAATTCTATATTTATCTTTTAGCTATGGATGAATGACTTATGTGACCTATTGGAGAGTTGATGTATGTATTCTTTCTCAAGTTAGATGGATGATTCATGCTTAGGGTTTCATGGATGAGCATTGATTTACCTAGTAAGTGTTCTTTCTAAATATTTTTCAATTTATTGATTGAATGCATGAAATGTGGATGTGCTTATCAAGTGGTGAACACGCATTTTCTCCCTCATATTTTCTTAAATAGATCCTATCTTGCAAACCCTAGGAAGGTTTATAGTGGATAACCTTCTCTTGATATTGTATTTAAATCTTGTTAAAGGACATAAGAGAATTAACTAGGGTTTGTATTGGACTACCCTAGTTATTATCTCATAGGATAGTCTCATGAGGTTTGTAGTGGACTACCTTAGGGTTCTTCCAAAATCCATGCTTCAAATTTTTTAAGAGAGTTGATAGTTTGACTCCATAAGCCCTAAAAAATAGTAGTCACTAGTCTTAACTCCATTCAGTAAATCCTTGAAATATAAATCTAGCATTTAGTTTATTGTTTTAGGGTTAGATTAGGGTTTGTAGCAATTATTCTTCAATTTTCAGCCATAATTAGGATAGATGTCTAGGGTTTAAATAGCATTTTATCCTCAAAATATATATGGTTATTTATTTCATTGCTAATTGAATTTGCATCCCTCTATGGCTGGACGTCTTGCATTGTTAGCCATGTTATGTCCCCTTTATATTTCAGAAAATTGTTGTTCATAAAACCCTGGTTTAACTTGCATTTTCAGCCCTAGTTTAATTGCATTGTTTACTTGTTTAGTGGGTTAATTTCTTGTTGTTTTTTTAGCTTGATATATTGCTAAATATTGTCATCTTCCACACAAGGTTTTCACAACCATAGATTTTCTCTTATTTGTATTTTTTGGGTACCCTCTTGGCCTATTGTAACTTGCTAAATATCACAAATTGTCTTGGATACTTCTCACACACAAATCTAGAAATTGCTTGATTGAACCACCTTGCATTCACTGTGAAAAACTTATTTCAATGATGGTCTATTTAAGTAACTAATAAGGAGGTTTTAAACTTGATCCCATCTTGGTATAAGATTCCTTGAGGTTACTAGGGAAGTCTCCCTTGTGTTGGATTTCATCCTTCAGTAAAACGAGGGAAGTTATTATTAAGGTGATAGTGGTAATACTTGCATGTTACACTTGTCTTGGCCCTTATGAAAGGATTTTCACAAAGGTACTAGATCTTGTGTTAACATTGAACAAAGGTATCTCAAAAACAAAATAGAATTAAAGTGGTTTAAGATATGTCTTAAAGATCCATATATAAATATATAATCCTCTCATATGTAATGCAACTTTTTGAGTGATAGAGAGCTTTTAAACCCCTATCACATGCATTTTGAAAATCCTTTTTTTTTTTTGTAATATTAGTATTTTGGATGTTTCTTCGGCACATCCAAGGATGCTAATGACAATTTCCTATAGAGATCAGGATTTTATCCATTAAAATGTCAACATCTACATCTAATTTAACATATATGGTTGGCATTGTACCATATTGACATGATTTAACGTCCAAGAGAATATTCTTAGTTAATTTTAGGATAATGTCTAAATTATGCTTCTAAGTTAATTCCACTTCTACATCCTAATCAAATCTAGTTTATACTCACCATATGGTTTTTATTGTTGTTCTAACACCATTTTTTCTAAAGTATAAGCATTGTAATTTTGGTCTC